>JAODAL010006386.1:0-134015 GCA_025379985.1 Phyllomedusa bahiana | reverse complement strand
GTATAACACTTTACCTCTATACACACTATTTAAAAACCTGATTTCTAACCTCTCAATTTGTCCGGTCCGGTTCCTATCCCCTGTTGAAGCCAGTTAGCTGGTGAAACATGTTGGGGAGGTTAGGCATGACATTTTAATTTGTGATTTCCTACCTCTTTCTACTGTGTTACCCGCTGCAGAGGGTCTCACAAGGAAGCCTTATATGCTTCATGCCCATCAGATTAGGGATGACTGCCCAAGTAAGATGTTTTGGATTCCTTTTTGGAGTTAGCAAATCACTGTATATATAGGGTTTCCCTGCTAATAGTTGGTGCTCCACCAGACTTGATAATAGAAAAGGAGTTATTCCTTCACAATTAGAAAGTGACAAATTGAGAGGTTAGAAATCAAGCTTTTAAATAGTGTGTATAGAGGTTAAGTGTTATACATAATAAAAGTAAAATTTTAGTGCTTTATAGATTGAGAACTGATGGAGTTTAAATTTGCCTATAACAAAATAGTAAATAGAGTAATTAAAAGTCACTCTTTGTTCTCTTGCTAGATTCCCATTTTTTTGGAGACTATTTAACACTGGAGATATGACACTTTGACACAATGTAAAGTAATCAGTGGACAGCTTGTATAACAGTGTAAATTTGGTGTTACCTCCAAATAACTCAACACACAGCCATCAATATCTAAACAGCTGGCAACAAAAGTGAGTACACCCCTATGTGAAAATGGACAATGTGTCAATATTTTGTGTGGCCTCCATTATTTCCCAGCACTGCCTTAACTCTCTTGGGCATGGAGGTCACTAGAGCTTCACAGGTTGCAGCCACTACAATCCTCTTCCACTCCTCCATGACAACATCACGGAGCTGGTGGATGTTTGAGGATGCTCCACAGATGCTCAATAGAGTTTAGGTCTGGAGACATGCTTGGCCAATCCAGCACCTTAACCCTCATTTTCTTTACCAAGGCAGTGGTTGACTTGGAGGTGTCCTTGGGGTCTTTATCAGGTTGTAATACTTCTCTGCTGTCCAATTTCCAAAAGGAGGTGATCATGCTCTTCTTCAGTATGTCACAGTACGTGTTGGCATTCATGGTTCCTTCAATGAACTGCAGCTCCTCACAGCCGGCAGCACTCATACAGCCCCAAACCACAACACTCCCACCACCATGCTTGACTGTAGAAAAGACACATTTGTCTTTGTACTCTGCACCTGGTTGCCACCACACACCTTTGACACCATCTGAACCAAATAAGTTTATCTTGGTCTCATCAGATCACAGGATATGGTTCCAGTATTCCATGTATTCAATCTTCTTGTCTTCAGCAAACTGTTTGTGGGCTTTCTTGTGCATCATCCTTAGAAGAGGCTTCATTCTGGGATGACAGCCATACAGACCAATTTGATGCAATGTGCAGCGTCTGGTCTGAGGACTGATAAACTCCCCTCTCTCCATCCCTTTAACCTCTGCAGCAATACTGACAGCACTGATGCCTTTTTTTTTAAAGGCATTCTCTAGATATGACGACGAGCGTGTGCAGTCAACTTCTTTGGTCGTCCATGGTGAGGCCTGTTCTGATTGGACCTCAGTCTTATTAAACTGCTGTATGATCTTGGCCACCATGCTGCAGCTCAGTTTCAGGATGTTGGCGATCTTCTTATAGCCTAGGCCATCTTTATGTAGAGCCACAATTATTTTTTCCAGATCCAAGACGGTTCTTTGCCATGAGATGTCATGTTGAACTTCCATGTATAGAAAATTCACGGCACTCCTTTGGTGAACTTCCAGTGACAAGTACGATAGAGTGTGAGAGTGATAACACTAAATGTAACACACCTGCTCCCCATTCACAACGCACTCACATGCACTCACACTCCATGGCCTTTATACACACTCACCCTCCATGGCCTGTATGGACGCTCACCCTCCATGGCCTGTATGTACACTCACCACGCAAGACTTTACTGGTTAAAAAAAAGCATGTTCAAGCACATTTAATTTTTGTTCAAAAACATTGTTGAACAATTCTGTGAAATACTGGGAGAACATAGTCTGGTCAGAAGAAACCAAAACTGAACTCTTTGGATACCATAATACACACAATGGGCCAAATGTATGAACCTGTTTAGGTCTAAAACTCACTTTTTTGCCCATAGGTTACTATGGGAAAAAGAGTGAGTTTTAGACCTAAACAGTTTCATATATGTGGCTCAATGTTCTGAGGCCAAAAGGCACTGCAAATCGCCCAAAAAACACCAGACCAACAGTGACATCTGGAGGTGGGAACATCATGGTGTGGGGCTGTTATTCAGCAAACGGCACTGGCAAACTTTCTATAGTTGAAGGAAGGATGAAGGGACCAATTTACCCAGACATTTTTGATAAAAAATCTGCTGCCATCTACCAGGATTATGAAGATGAAACAAGGGTGGACATTTCACCAAGACAATGATCCCAAACACACGGCCAAGGAAACTCTCAATTGGTTTCAGAGAAAGAAAATAAAGCTGCTAGAATGGCCGAGCCAATCACCTGAGCTGAATCCAATAGAAAATCTATGGAATGAACTGAAGCTCAAAGTTCATAGAAGGAGCCCATGGAAGCTTCAGGATTTGGAGAGTGTTCGTGTGGAAGATGGAGCCAAAATCCCACCTGAGCAATGCAGGCGACCAGTTTCTCTATACAGGAGGTGTCTTGAAGCTTCATCACCAACAAAGGCTTTTTGTACAAAGTACTAAAGACATTTCAGTAAGCGTGGTCAATACTACTTCCAGTGTCATTTCTCATTATTACACATGACTTAATGTATGGATACCTATGGTTTGATTTCTTTGTCTTTGTGAATTTAATGGCTTGTTACTGACACTTACTTAGAAAATTGGTGATCTGTTCAATACTTATTTCATTTGCTGTATTTACAGATAGATTAAATGTGTTTTGCCATGATCTCATTTCATACCTCCTGCATCCAGCTCTTCAGCTCTGTGTGCTCAGAAGGGGGGGTGTGATTTGTTTGAATTGCATATCATGTGACCCAGCAGGATGACATCACCAGGCCTTTCCTCTCTCTAGTCAAAGAATGGTCTGTTAATGTATTGAGCTGTGAGTAGCTACATCGTAGCTCAGACGTAAAGTTTTTGCCTCACAGCACAAGGGTCCTCGGTTCAAATCCCTGCAGGAACAAAACCTATGGATTTTTTTTTTTTTTTTATCAATGCACATACCTGATTGAGTTTTCTTTTTTTATTTATTTGCACTGTTTGACTAATTACTTAGGAGTACAGAGGACGGGAGTAAAATGACAGCACTTGGGGTTTGAACACTCAGTAGGAGCTCTCAGCCCTGGTCGTATCCCCTGGAGACGAGCTGTAAACAATGCATCACTAAAGGAGCAGCTAAATCAGAAACAGTGCAGAATTTTTTATAATAATGAGTGGTGAAAATGTTTGTTATTTAATTTGCAAGCTTCCCACGTAAATTTTACTTCGTGGCAAAACCCCTTTAACTCAAAAGAGTCCCAAGAGTCCCCAAATATTCTGTTGTAAATCCCAGTAGGATAAAGCAATCTGAGCCAAAAAATATGCGTCATACCTCGACTGGTGTGTAACAGAACATGCGATGCAGGAAATGATCTCCATGTTCTGTCAGACACATTGGGGTGGTGCTCCATGGTTCTGAACGTATCGACAAGCATACTGGGAGAATAGCAGCAATTTTCCTTCACAACATCTGACTATTTTTTCAATACCACCTGCCTTGAATTCCTGAATGACAGCGACATATGAAACAATTTTACCCTTGCGGCTCTTTGACATGTTGGAAAAGATCTGGCCTCCTGTGCTCTGTGTCTCAGAGGTTTCAGACTGCTCCAAAAAATATTGCACATCATCCATTGCGTCCTGCAACATTTTTGGATGGAAAAATGGGAACGCATCAAGTAGTGTTCTTTTGGCATCAGTAAAACAACAGCTAACCTTGTTAGAGATAATTAGATTTTCTGGAGAGCTCAGTCCATCCATGTCCAGGTGACATCACTCGCTGCTCTTTGCTCAAATCAGATAACAGAGTATGGTCTGGTAAGCAGGTTACCATAGAAAACTGTCTGCTCTTATCTCTTGAGTAAAGTCAAATCTATTGACCTATGTATATAGAAGAAGTCTTAATTTAACTGTCCCTTTATGTTGAAAGCTAATCTTTGTAGTGAGAAAACCCCTTTAAGCTTCCAGCTGCCATGGTAACTGATTGGCACCCCGTGATCTCATTGCAGGGGAGAGGGGCAATCAGAGGGAGAAACGTTATACAGCACTGTTTCCCATTCATTTAGACGCCAAAGCCGCGATCACCGTAGCATCTAAATGCATATATAATAATATTACACCGAAATGTGAATACAACGAGATTATATAACTGTTGTTAGTAATTAAACATAATATCATGTCTCTTGTTGAGACCTGATGGAAACCTGGTATTAAGACGTAATATCCACCAGGCTTCCCGAGACAGCACCTTTTTTCTAATATCACCTCCCCTAAGGGGTTTTCGTACTATCTCTATACCATTGCAAATGGAGGAACTGAGGCGACCTGAATGTACTTCCTCAAAATGCCGTGTGGCTGCAGACACAATTCTGAGGGCGATGCAACTAAGAACAAACAGTATTATAAAAAACGCACCAATAACAAGTCAAAAAACGAGGGCGCAGAGGTGGACGCAAACACAAAAGACAACCAAAGGATGACACGGACTCGCAAGTAACACACTGCCCAGTCATCGATCTCTCAAGTTACATTCTTACACAGTCTCAACTCTCATTGCTCTCAAAAGAACTAAGTTTTGTCCCCACAGCAAGTTTAAATTTTTTCCAAACACTATTGGACGTTAACAAATTTGCTCGTCTACTTACAGTAAAGAACCATTTTTTTGCTATTAACAATGAGATGGTTAATGAAGAATCTGCAATGCAAAATTTTTCAAGGGAACCAATCTTTGGCGAACTTTTCCCATACGCAGAACTATGTAACATTACGTCTCTGAGATCTTTACATGGTGAAACCTGTGTTACAGAGACTGAATTTTGTCCGATCTTTAAGAAAAGAAACGATGCCTTCTATCCAATTCAATCCAGACCAGAGGGTCTCGATAAGTTCCAGGAATGTGTTGAAAGAGACCTATTGGAACTTTAGAAGAAAACGCAGGGCAATAGAAAAAAAGGGACCCTGTCACATAGTTTATGCCCCCCTTGCTGAGGACAGTACAAGCTAGTGTCAGACCTGCTGTTTCCAGCGCTGTGTCCCTTATTATGGAAGATGCAGCAGTTTTAGAGCATTTACCCCTCAAATCTTATGCATGAGTAGGTGTTAGCCCCGCCCAACAAAGACTAGCCCCGCCCACCTGGCAGTTATTCACATGTTTCTACCTATTCAAAGAAGTAGGTTTATCAGTTGAGGTGAGCAGGGCTAGCCTCAGGTGGGCGGGGTTTGAAAACAACTGACTCTTTGAATGACTCTTCGAATGGCTCTTCTGGCTGAAAACTGCAGATTTGAGCATTAAACACACTAAAAATACAGCATCTTACAGAATAAGGGACACAGCGCTGGAAGCAGCAGGTGTGACACTAGCTTGTTCTGCCCTCAGCAAGGGGGGGCATAAACTATGTGACAGGTTCTCTTTAACATCAATTTGGAAGAGCACAAAGCCCTAAAGCAGTTACAGCAAAATAAGGATCTTATAATAAGACCAGTAGATAAGGGGGGCAGGGTGGTTCTGCTTAACTCAGGTCTTTATAAAAAATTTAATGAAATCTTATTGCAAGATAGTAGCACCTGTCAGAAAATTTCTTATAACCCAACGGATAGGATTCAAAGAAAATTAAAAAATCTTTTGGATCAGGGCCTATACATGGGAGCTATTTCGGCTAGTTTAGCAGAAAAACTCTATGTAGAATCTCCAACAATACCCATTATGCATTCATTCCAAAAAATTCATAAGGATATTTTTCCTCCGCCACTCCGTCCCATAGTTAGTGGTATTGGATCACTTTTTGAATTTTTGGGTGAGTGGATTGACAGCTTACTTGAACCCCTAGTGTTGGCCATACCACGTTATGTAAAAGATATGAAAATTTTGATTTCAATTTTGTCACAATTTACATGGAAAGAAAGTTTTTCTTGGTTATCCTGTGACGTGATAGGACTTTACCCCTCAATTCCACACAACAAAGCTATAGTAAAGTTACAACATTTTTTTAACCAAACATAGCAAGTATTCTAATATTATCAATCAATATATTTCTTTATGTGTGGAATTTTTGCTAGAAAATAACTATTTTTCATTTCACGGACAATTTTATTTGCAATATAAGGGAGCCTCAATGGGAGAAAAGTGCCATCTGTGGCCAATATTTACATGTGCATATGGAAGGAAATGTTCCTACTTACCTATGACTGTCCGTTCTCCTCCCACATCAGGTGGTATGGGAGATATATCGATGATCTCCTCCAGGTGTGGGAGCGGGACGAGTCGTCGGCAGCTTCTTTTCTTCGCTATATAAATCATAATGATCTTACTCTCCAATTCACTTTAAATTGGCAATAAAATGCTATCACCTATCTAGATGTTCTTCTAACAGGTTATACTGACAAGGAAATTGTTATAGCCCCTTTTAGGAAAAACACTGCCCGCAATTCCATCCTTAAAGCTGATTCAGCGCATCCTCGACATGTTACCGATAACATCCCTATAGGGGAGTTCATTCGCATCGAAAGAAATTCTTCAACCTCGGATATTTACTCTAAGCACATTAATGTGGCCACAATGCAGTTAAAACAGAGAGGCCAAATGGGTAAAACTTTAACTCCTTAATGACTGCCCACTGACTTTTGGCGTCAGCCGGTGTGGGTCGTTCGTCTACAGCGACGTCTTTTGGCGTCGCTGCAGACATCGGAGTTTGCGGCTCCGGGCGCCACAGCTGCGCTGGGATTAGGGCTGTGCTACACAGCCCCGATCCCAGAGCATGTCCTGCGAGCACCAGGAAGCAGAGGAAACCTCCGCAAACCAGTGCTTTAACCCTTTGATTGCGGTGGTGCGTTACCGCAGCGCAGTCAAAGGGTTCCCCTGCTCTGTCGGGTGATCGGAACACCCGGTGACCCGACAGAGCCCGGGGAACGGCTGCACAGTCAGCTCTGGGGACATAGAGTAGCCCCAGAGCTGTCTGTGTACTAAGCCAGTGACCAGGGCAGGCTGTGTGCTGCCCGGATCACTGCCTGTGTCAAACTGACAAAGATTAGAATGTATTAGCATATATGAATATGCTAATACATTACTAAGTGTAAAAAAAAAAAAATTAAAAAAATGTTAAACAGTTCTTCCTCATGGGAGTAAAAAAAAAAGTAAAAAAAACATAAAAGTGTAAAAAAAAGAATAAATAAATAAATAATACAATAAAAATAAATATTTAATAAAAAATAATTGTGCATACATTACAAACACACAAAACCCGACACATATTAGATATCCACACGACCATAATAACCTGTAGAATTAATCTAATAAGTTGTTAAGTGTGAAATATGAACGGTGTAAAAAAAAATTAAAAAAAAAAAACATTTTTTTTTAAATTAAAAAAAATTCTGCAATTATTTATAAGTGAACTTAAACTATTCCCTCATAAAGTACAACTTGTCTCGAATAAAAAGAGGCCTCATCCAACTGCGTCATTGGAAAAATAAAAAAGTAACAACTGTTGAAATGAAAGGAGGCAAAAACTAAAAAAAAGGTCCTGGTCATTAAAGGAGTTGTCTCCCTACATAGTTTCATAGGATGCATGAATGAAATACTCTGTCACTTCCTGGTTCAGAATGACTGTAATTTGTATACAGCTCCATGGTGTATTCAACTCTGTGTTTTCAGTTGCTAATTAGTTCAGATTAGCTCAGAAGCTTCTCTGAAACTACAAGCAGGACTTTTTATCTGATCCCTCAAACAAAAGCCCTAATTAGAGCTGTTTACTTGAGATAAATCAAGCTTTTTACTGCCCAGCAGCACAGAGGCTGCGGGGACCTGTGTGATGACGTCACTCACTGCTATCACATAGAACAAACAGCAGGGGGGAGAGCTGTACACAGGTCAGTTACTGAGGGAACTGAAATAGCCAGGGAGGTGATTAATTCACTTGTATCTCCTTAACAAAAACAGATGAACAAGGCAATATATTTGGAAAATGTCTTTATTTTGTGTTCCCTACAATTTGAAAGCTATTCTTTGTAGCGAGACAACCCCTTTAACTACTTTTCAGGCCTGGGAGTTAAGGGGTTAATCAAAGCTGAGAAAAAGGTGGCCACAATGTCTAAAGCAAGTTTATTAAAACCCAAAAAAGTAGCTCCAACTAGAGTTATCAAACACAAGATGGTGTTCAGCACTACCTATAGCTCACAATATTATGAAATTGTCAAAATAATAAAAAACAATTTGTCATTACTTTATGTACAAGACAATATGCGAAATATCATTAAAAATAATATCAATTTTGTATCTAAGCGTGCGCCTTCCTTGGGGAATCTATTATCACCTAGTTTATTCACATCTAATGCTTTAAAATCTGAATCATGGCTAACCACAAAGGACATCAAAGATGCCTAACGTGTAAATATATGCAGAACACTAAAAAATTCACGTCAATGTCCACCAATGAGGAGTTCACAATATCCTCTTATATAAATTGTTGTTCTCGTAATGTGATATATTTAATAACATGCACGGATTGTGGGCTACAATACGTGGGTTGTAGTGTGGATAGCCTTAAGACCAGAATACGTAGGCATATATCGGATATAAACAAAACCTTCAAAACTAATGTGTCTGCAGCCACACGGAATTTTGCGGAAGTACATTCAGGTCGCCTCAGTTCCTCCATTTGCAATGGTATAGAGATAGTACGAAAACCCCTTAGGGGAGGTGATATTAGAAAAAAGGTGCTGTCTCGGGAAGCCTGGTGGATATTACGTCTTAACACCAGGTTTCCATCGGGTCTCAACAAGAGACATGATATTATGTTTAATTACTAACAACAGTTATATAATCTCGTTGTATTCACATTTCGGTGTTAATGTTATTATATGTGCATTTAGGTGCTACGGTGATCGCGGATTTGGTGTCTAAATGAATGGGAAACAGTGCTGTATAACGTTTCTCCCTCTGATTGCCCCTCTCCCCTGCAATGAGATAACGGGGTGCCAATCAGTTACCATGGCAGCTGGAAGCTTAAAGGGGTTTTCTCACTACAAAGATTAGCTTTCAACATAAAGGGACAGTTAAATGAAGACTTTTTCTAAATACATTGGTCGATAGATTTGACTTTACTCAAGAGATAAGAGCAGACAGTTCTCTATGGTAACCTGCTTACCAGACCATACTCTGTTATCTGATTTGAGCAAAGAGCAGCGAGTGATGTCACCTGGACATGGATGGACTGAGCTCTCCAGAAAATCGAATTATCTCTAACAAGGTTAGCTGTTGTTTTACTGATGAGCCTTTGCTTGCACTCCTCACAGCCTGTGTAGCTTTGTTTACTTACAGATTAGATCTGCCATGTAAGTAATTCTATTGCTTCCTCCTTACTGCAGGAAGTGTTGGAATCACCATCTTGGTACACCCTTCTGCATTGCTTATATAGCTGCAAGTTCATACACATAAAAGGGATCATTGTGTATACAATTAGTGACGCTGTGGGACTCTCGAATATTGCATTAGTTTAACACATATGTATCACAATGTATGTATTAAACGGCTGCTATAATAGTCTGTCGGTGAAGAAAGCCACTGTCTATCATCCATCACAGGAAACATAGGCTGATATGACATGTGATATTACGTCTTAATAACCAGGTTTCCATCGGGTCTCAACAAGAGACATGATATTATGTTTCATTACTAACAACAGTTATATAATCGCGTTGTATTCACATTTCGGTGTTAATGTTATTATATATTTGTTTTATATGATTTAGCAATGTTTTTTATTTGACGTAGTTCACGTGATCATGTGATATTTAAGGCGATCATCTGACACATACGTCACGTCATGAATAAGGAAGTCTCCTCCTGAAACGCGTTGGCGTGTTTTCCACTGCAATGCTGTTTACATAACGGATTTTAACCTTTTGACGTTACTAATAAAGCTGCAAGCATATTATGCTTTTTACTCATGAAGAGTTGCTGGATGTCCTTAAACATTTTTTGCACTAGTCTCATCGGAACGTGGCTTCGGAGGACCCTTTTCCTCGTCCGTGCAACCATCTCATTTCTTACAGGTGAGCTGATGAGCATATTATATACATTTTTTGCCACGTAGCATCTAAATGGTTAAACAGCCGGAATTGGAGCCGGCAGCAGCGCTCTGCTAAGACCGGGCTGTCCTGCCTCTGAACACTCAGGACAGGGGACCCGGGCGTTCAGAGGTCAGATGCGCCGGTCCCCAGTTCTGACCCTGATCACGGGGCCCACCGGCAGTGAACAGTAGTAAAGTTCATTGACGGCCAGGTCCAGGGGCGGGACTACCGGGGTAGCAGAGGTAGTAGCGGTTGCAGCCTCTAAGGACACGGGCCCCATAGCAGCTTCTACGTCTGCTACCCCGGTAGTTTATGGAGATTACAATAATGTAGATTTCCTTTTTTGGGAATCAAAAGTGACTCAGAAGAAAGATCTCCAGGCGCCTGTTAGAAAAGCGTTGCTGGTTAGTGTCCTTAATTGATGAATTTGTTGTGACTAGAAAAGTAACACTGCATCAGTTACAATCCCTCCTCTGCCTTTAGGGTTTCCGCTTACAATATTGTTCCCATGGGGCTCGTATTCTTACATGTCTGTCTCTGGTGAAGCGTGGAGTACAAGCGCTCACATCACTTTATTAGGATCACTAGTTGTCTACATGAGGATTTAGTGGTTTGTAAGGATTTTCTTTAGTCATTTAATGGGAGGAAGGGATGTCGGCAAACAGAGGTGTTTTGGTTTAAAACTGCTGCTGTGACAGACTGGGTGCAATATCCGGATTTTCCTATTGTGGGGCACTTTAACCAGACCTTCCAAGTGTCCCAATTTTAGAGGGACAGTCCCTATTTTTAACCCTTGTCCCTCTTAGATCTATAAATGTCCCTCCTTTTTTAATTTGGGAAATAGATTTAGGTCAATAAACTGACTATCTTACTTTAAAAAGTATCTGATTGCTTCCTCACTGTGCATTACATTACAACATTTCATCATTGGATACAATGCAATCCTGAAAATGTGTCCTTTTTTGGATGTCTAAAAAGTTTGCATCTATGTGTTTGGGTGTGGTTAGAGGCGTGTCTTGGTGTGATGTCATGTGTTTGGGTGTGGTTAGAGGTGGGTCTTGGTGTGATGTCATGTGTTTGGGTGTGGTTAGAGGTGTGTCTTGGTGTGATGTCATGTGTTTGGGTGTGGTTAGAGGCGTGTCTTGGTGTGATGTCATGTGTTTGGGTGTGGTTAGAGGCGTGTCTTGGTGTGATGTCATGTGTTTGGGTGTGGTTAGAGGTGTGTCTTGGTGTGATGTCATGTGTTTGGGTGTGGTTAGAGGCATGTCTTGGTGTGATGTCATGTGTGGGTGTGGTTAGAGGCGTGTCTTGGTGTGATGTCATGTGTGGGTGTGGTTAGAGGCGTGTCTTGGTGTGATGTCATGTGTTTGGGTGTGGTTAGAGGCGTGTCTTGGTGTGATGTCATGTGTTTGGGTGTGGTTAGAGGCGTGTCTTGGTGTGATGTCATGTGTTTGGGTGTGGTTAGAGGCGTGTCTTGGTGTGATGTAATGCATTTAGGTGTTGTTAGAGGTGTGTATTGGTGTGATGTCATGTGTTTGGGTGTGGTTAGAGGTGTGTCTTGGTGTGATGTCATGTGTGGGTGTGGTTAGAGGTGTGTCTTGGTGTGATGTCATGTGTTTGTGTGTGGTTAGAGGCGTGTCTTGGTGTGATGTCATGTGTTTGGGTGTGGTTAGAGGTGTGTCTTGGTGTGATGTCATGTGTTTGTGTGTGGTTAGAGGTGTGTCTTGGTGTGATGTCATGTGTTTGGGTGTGGTTAGAGGCATGTCTTGGTGTGATGTCATGTGTTTGTGTGTGGTTAGAGGCGTGTCTTGGTGTGATGTCATGTGTTTGGGTGTGGTTAGAGGCGTGTCTTGGTGTGATGTCATGTGTTTGGGTGTGGTTAGAGGCGTTTCTTGGTGTGATGTCATGTGTTTGGGTGTGGTTAGAGGCGTGTCTTGGTGTGATGTCATGTGTTTGGGTGTGGTTAGAGGCGTGTCTTGGTGTGATGTCATGTGTTTGTGTGTGGTTAGAGGTGTGTCTTGGTGTGATGTCATGTGTTTGGGTGTGGTTAGAGGCGTGTCTTGGTGTGATGTCATGTGTTTGGGTGTGGTTAGAGGCGTGTCTTGGTGTGATGTCATGTGTTTGGGTGTGGTTAGAGGCGTGTCTTGGTGTGATGTCATGTGTTTTGGCGTGGTTAGAGATGTAGCCTGATGTGTCCCTCTTTGCAATCTCCATAAATTGGGAGGTTTGCTTTAACCAGAGAGTTAGTGTGATTTAGGTTTGAATGAAGATTCAACATCTCTGTGGATTTTTTTTTCCAGTAATAGCCACAGTAGAGTTGTGGGGTGACAGAATGGCCAATTGGAGCATTCATTTTGCATTGGGTAATCTAGCTGTAGTGAAGGTTTTTACTTTTTTGTTATCTAATGCTCCCCTGGTCTTGGCTCTTTTGCATCTTTTAATCTTGTGGGACCTTCAGTTAAAGGGAATTCGTCACCATTTTCTCTACTAATTAAAATAAGACCCTGATCCGTATTCTTTTCTTCTTAGCTGATTTTATTTTCTGATTGTAGATTTCTCATTTCCGTTGTCTGTATATGATTATGGAAGCAGCCATCTTGCCTAAGTGGCTTTTAACAGCATTTAAATTCTGAAGAAATCCACAGCACTCCATTGGAAGTAAGGTAAAACGTGTCCTTTATTCACCCATACACCAGCAGCAACGTTTCAACTCCACAATGGAGTCTTTCTCAAGCAATATATTTACTATTTTGCCATAGGCAAACTTAAACTCTATCAGTTCTCTATCTGTAAAACACTAAAACGTAACTTTTATTATGTATAACTCTTAACCTCTATACACACTATTTAAAAACCTGATTTCTAACCTCACCATTTAACCCTTTTTGCTTCTGAAAGAGGGAATAACTCCCTTTCTATTATCAAGTCTGGTGGAGCACCACCTATCAACAGGAAAGCCTTATATATACAGCAATTTACTAGCTCCAGTAAGGGATCCCAAGCCTTCTACTTGGGCAGTCGTCCCTAATCTCATAGACACAGAACAAATAAGGCCCCCTTGTGACACCCCTGCAGCGGGTGACACTTGTAGACAGTGGTGAGAAATCGCAATTTAAAACGTCATATCTGACCTCCCCAACATGTTTCACCAGCTAACCTGGCTTCATCAGGGCTTAGAGGTCCAATCACATTGATAAATCTGCCCCATTATCTTCAATACAGTCAATAATACTAGTGAAAAATTTTCTTAAACGTGTACAACAATTTCAAATAGTGTAAAAAAATCAAAACAAGTGTAGATTAATTAACAATGTACACCTGTGATAGCTCAAAAATAAACAGGAAAGAACCGCTCACCATAAACTGTAAGGCAAACTGAATATCCCTACTTCGCATGTCCGCATCACGCATCATGTGACTGCCCAATTCCAAAATTAAGAAAACGACAAACTACTGGCAACCCTCTGCGCATGCGCGGAAACCAGCGCATGAGCAATGGCCACCAAGGGAAACTCAAAGAGAAAAAAAAGAAAAAAGAATGAAAGAAACGCCTATCCACATCATGCACGCACAAATCCATCGCGTACACATCACTTGGATAAACATAAAACAATTCATCTTTATAAAACTTAAAATGAAGAAAATTTATTAGGTACATAAATATGCTCATGTAACATATAGCACACTAATCAGTTCCAATATATTGTCGCATGGGTGCAATTACCTCCATAGTAAAAGAACACATTATATCCAGGGCACTAAAAGAAAAGAGGGCAACAACCTTCAAAGAAATACAAAATTTAGAGAATTACCTCAAATTTAGAGAATTACGGGGATTTCTTCAACAAAGTAGTGAGCAACGGATCAATACATATTTTAACGTGCTAACATATATACTCAATAAATGTATCTATTACACAATTTTTCTTGGTACATGAGATAACAGATGTCAGAATATGCGACGTTTCGGCTTGAAAAGCCTTTATCGAGAACATCTATTGGGAAGATCTAGGCTGTTATGAGTACATACGTCACAATTATACAAGCAATGAATAGGATGCAGGATAGTATGAAGGCTGTGTGTGAGGCACAACGGAGTGATTGCTCCGGAGAATAATGGCGCTGAGGAATAGGAGACGTCCGGGAGAGCGTAGAAATGCACATGGGCATCCCCGATGGAGACGATTAGATGTCCACATAGTGCCCCAGAATTCGTATTTATTAAAGAGAACGTTTCAACTCCATTGTGGAGTTGAAACATTGCTGCTGGTGTATGGGTAAATAAAGGACGCATTTTACTTTACTTCCAACGGAGTGCTGTGGATTTCTTCAGAATTTGATATTAAGCCTTGGTCAGGACTTTGTCTGCTGGCACCCACCATTTTTGCCTTTTAAGTGCTGCATTTTTTTTTCTCATCGTTTTAACAGCATTTAGAGAGATGCTTTACAGTAGCTGCATGGACATAGGAGGCTGTGAACTACTGGACAAGTCCCATTGATTTCTATAGGAGAGTTTTCTAGGCATGTTCTGTGACCTGGGAAGAAGTCAGTGTGTAGGGAGGAGGAGAGGTGGGGCTGGGGCATCTCCTATTGTGACTTGTGGATCCTGTGTTATCTATTCACATTGACGTATCCTTTCAGTGTAATCCTGCCTGTGCTGATAATGAGGAGATGGCTGAAAATCTTTCTCTACAGAACAGGAAGTGTCAGCCTATGATTAGGCCTAGTGGCCAAAGGGAACATTGCATGTATTCAGAATTTTAAAAAATAATGATAGTTATATGGGAAAAAAAGTAAAATTCCTCAAAATTGTGTTTAACATAAATACATGAGTTAAACAGTAAGGGCGACATGTATGATTGGGCTTTTCGCCTGTTTTTTGGTGTAACCTGCGCCTCCCGGCCCGAATTCCCCTGTCAGACGCAGGGATGCGGTGTTAGGCGCAGCGTTCGCCACTTTCAGCTGCGCCTCACATGAAGGGGCGGGCAATGGGCGCGGTGTGGGTGCGCTGTAGGCGTTCCGCGGCGGGACGCGGCGCGCTCGAAAACGCCGAGGCATGTACGATCGCGAGTCGGCAAAGTGAGGCGCAGTGCAGCGCTCGTCAGCTCCGACAGTCAGACCTAGTTTATTTTGGTCTAAATGCTCCGGCAGAGGCGAAGTGAAGCGAGAACGGAACATGCAAGGAAACATAGAAGAGAAATCTCGGCGCTCAGCTTCGTGCAGCATTGAGTATGATTCCAAAAAATCGCCTTTATAAAGGTGTAAAACATTATCAGAAAAAGAGCTCAAACCTCAAAAATAAAAAATACATTAAAAAATCACTTTCCAAAAATCTAGAACGGCGCAATATCAGGAATTCGGATATTGGAAATTGCTGGGAAATACAGTAATTCAGATTCTGTAACCTATTCTCATTGGTCGGCAGAAACCAGCCAATCAGAATAGGAGCAACAGTGAACCATTAAAACCTATGGAGAACTATTGACCAATCAGAATCAAAGGCGGGACCGTTCAAAATACAGTAAAAATGCAGAAAAGAGCTGATTGGTTGAGCTAGCGAGGGGTTGACTATCTCGGCCAATCAGAATAGGAGCGACAGGGACCCATTATAGCCTATGGAGAAGTTTGAACCAATCAAAATCAAAGGCGGGACAGTTCAAAATAAATCAGTTAAATCAGTTAAATCCCTAAACGCATTTGTCGCCGAGACCGGCGCTACATAAGGAATTGCAATATAGAGAATTGCCTGGAAATACAGTAATTCAAATTGTTTAAGCTCTTCTGATTGGTCGGCATAAACCAGTCAATCAGAATAGGAGCGACAGGGACGCATTCTAACCTATGGAGAAATATTGACCAATCATATTCAAAGGCGGGACAGTTCAAAATACAGTAAAAATGCAGAAATGAGCTGATTGGTTGAAGCGGCGGGGGCTCGTCCAGCTTAGCCTATCAGAGTGGGAGCTACTTTCTCATAGAGTTCTATTGGAAAAAGAAATTCCGAGCGAGCTCTGTGATTGGCTAACTTAAAAGAGGTGCGGTTATTTGAGCGAGCGACGCTCCTATGGGTTTTCTAATGCAATCGGGAATACAACAGTACATGGCCGTAATCAAATGATAAGACTAAAGAAGTTGTACCAATCTGTATATAAAATGATCCATAATATTGGGGGAATGAAAAAAAAAATTAATTCAATAAAATCATTTTTATTTCTTTATTTCCGGTAGCCACTGATCTATAGTATGGGTGTAACAAAAATAAAGAAATAAACATGATTTTATTGAATTAATATATTTTTTTAAAGGCGATTTTTTGATTCATACTCCGCACAGACATCTTTAATGATTTCTCGCTGTTTTCCAGCCTGTCTCGAATCGGAATACATGTTAGGCGCAGTCCCTTCTGCGCCTATGTCCCGCACTGCGCCCCACACACTGGCGAGGTGCGGCGGACTTTTCCCCACATGTATGAGCGCACCTCCTCGGACGGCGAATATTAGGTGCAGCCCCGCACTCCGCCCAAGTCCCCACACTGCGCCCCACACACTGGCGAGGCGCGGCGGACTTTACATAGTATGTATGAGCGAGCCCCAGCGCCGACATCAATCAGGCGCAAATTTCGCCGGAAAACCGGCGGAAAGGTGCGCCCCGACGTGGCGAGCTTCATACATGTCGCCCTAAGTCATTTTCTAATGACACTTTCCCTCTAAATATTTTAGAGCAAAACATGTACCTGTTGATAACAGGGTGGAAAATGCAATTTTATCATTCCCAGATGCATTTGCTCGGAGAGATGCAACCAAGGGCTGTGGTGATGGGAGATCCTGTTTCCATTTGCAGTCCATGGGTAGGAGGTCTGGCAGCTACTGATATAGCCACTTTGAGCTTCGATGTAAAACCATGGGACTTATCTATCAAAACTAACAGTAAGACTGACTGTGATCCCCATAGCAACCAGTAAGAGTTGAGCTTCCATTTCGTATATTGTTCTGGGAAGATGAAAGCTGAGCTTTTATTGGTTGCTGTGGGCTTTAACCCCTCACCGACATTGGACGTAGGTGCATTCCTAGTGCCAGTAAGGGGCTATGTAGCAGTACATAGGTGATGAGACACCCGCTGGTAACAACATGGAATGGAACCAGCTCCATTCCGTGTTGTTTAGTCCCTTAGTTGTCGCGGCCACTAAGTGAATGAGAAACAGTGTCACTCACCGTTTCTGACTCCAATCGTGACCACCCATGATTTGCGGGGTCCCAATTGGTTAACACGGCAGCTGGAAGCCTTATGAAGGCTTTCCGCAGTGCCGCTTTTTCCATTTTGATACTTCATACCCTAGGCAGGAATGAGTAAAACCACCATCTTTGGACGCTCTATTGCATTGTTTATATTAATGATCGCACCCTTTAGCGGTCAACCTAGGGGGACTCAAAGTTAAAGAAAATAATAATAATAATAATAATAATAATAATAATAATAATAATAATAATGTTTTAAAGTATAAAAAAAATGTAAAAAAAATTAAAAGTACAAATCACCATCTTTTTGCCATTTTAAAAATAAAAACAATAAAAAAATTGGTATCGCCGCATCCGTATAAGTCTGATCTATTAAATTAGAACATATTTTATGCAAACGTCAAAATTGCGTCGTTCCACGTCCCCTAAAATTTGGAATATGGGGAGAAAAAAAACATATTATTATGGCCAGCTGTCATGAAGGGGGTAGTTAGCGCATATGCTTTTTTTGGTTATTTATTATGCAATATATATATATAGTGCTCAACATAAATGAGTTTGCTCCCAATAAAAATAAGATGTTAATCAATATTTCACTGAATACAAGAACAATTGCCAACATTTTGACAAGACTGAGTTTCATAGCACATTTTTTTAACCTATAATATGAATGTAAGTTTAATAATATAACTTAGATTACAAAATTTTCAGTTTTTCCAAATTTGTTGATGCAAAAATGAATAAACCCCACATCGAAAACAAATACATCTTGTACTTTGTATGACCTCCACGATACTTTAATAGGGTTTTCTCACTACAAAGATTTGCTTTCAACATGAAAAGATTGTTAAATCAAGACCTTTTTCCTAATGTATTCCTCCTTTGATATTATCTGGGTCAGGAGATAAGAGATATTTTATCTGCTCTGAGTGCTCATAGATTTCTCTGGTTACTGTCCTGCTCTCCCTTCCTGATTAAACAGAGAGCAGGGAGTAATGTCATCAGGACTGATGGCAGCTTGAGGACAGAGTGTGTTATTTCTAACAAACAAAGGATCGTATCATGAATTCACAGATGTACTTCTCTATATTGTAAGAGAAGATGCTACCAGCACTCCGTGCCCTTGGTCGTCGTGCGCTTTTCCAACATGACAATGATCCAAAATGATATAAAATACAAAAATTTCTGCAGTCGAGCAGGGTGAAAGTGTTTCAGTGGTCAAGTATCACCACTCTCCATCCTGCATCTAGGCTCTAAAAGTACAGAATGTTCATTCCATGCCTAGAAGACTTGGGGCGACATGTATGATTTATGGCGCTTAGATGGCAATTATAAGAGCGTAGAATGTGCCTGATTTATGTACCTGTTCTACAGCGGGTCATAAATCAGGCTCATTCTAGCGCACAAAAGACAATTCTGGCTCAGGTAAACCACTATGAAAGTGCTCTACCTGTTCCAGCAGTAATGCGCCTAAAATTGCCATACCGGAGCTCCGTACAATTCTAGTGTGCCCCTCCTCTCCACTGAAATCAGGCGCATTACAAAGTACCACGGGCACTCTGTGCCTGATATTGGCGTATGGGCGAAATAAAACTATAGTGAAAAGGGCTGCACTAGAATTTGGGCTGAAAAGACGCCAGACTTCTGGCACAGCCCCGTTCATACATGTCGGTGCTGTCCTTAAAAATCATGAAGGTCATACAAAATGCTGGATCTAATTGGAGAAATACTGAAAATTTGATAATCTACATTATCTGGTTAACCTTACTTTCATGTTGAGGGTTAAAAACGTCCAATCAAATCAGTTTTGACAAACTGTTCTTGTGATAAGAGTACTTTTCATAAGTGGGTGTTTTCACTTTGGCTTAACACTAAACTTGTGTATATATATATATATATATATATATATATATATATATATATATATATGTTTAAATATATGTTCCTTCGTCCGTATGTTTATTTGTGCAGAAAAAGAAACGTATGGCAACATGCACAGCCAAACAGCAAACATAAACCAAACACCTGCTGGTCTGAGCACTTACTAAACCATGGTGTAGTTCCCTCACTGACACCTTGTGCAAGGTAGATATGGTGTAGCATACACTGGCTTCTTCCAGTGTGGATGCTTCCAGCCCAAAAGGTAGACTGGAGTTGCAATCGATGCCCAGTCAGCTTACCTGCTGACCTTAAATATGCCAGGGAAATCCTGGCATGGAACATGGGGAGATAGCACCCACCCTGCTCTATGCTTACTCCCAATGAAAGGCCGACCGGGAATGGCTGGAAGTCATACTAATAAACAAATTAAACGTATGTCGACAGTCTGTACTGCCGACACCTATCTAATACTGGCCTTTCCCTCCACCAAGGCTCCTTACCTTGATGTCTTGATTTCTCCAGGCATACGCCCAGAATCTGGCTGGGATATATACTCCACTGCAGATCTTCCCAGATGCGGCCCTACACTATATATATTATTATATTTTATATTATTATATATATATAATATATATTTTATATATATATATATATATATATATATATATACACACATATATATATATACATATATATATAGCCTTTAAAAAAAATTGCAGCACTCACATATTGGAAAAAAAAGTGAATGGAGCTTTATTATTTATCCAAGGGCGACATTTCGGTTCCTATTAGAGCCTTTATCAAGCAAATAAATGGTGGACAAATCGTGTATGCTCGGGGCAGGACCTGTTGCTGGAGTACTATGTTCCCACTGTAATCTGATGAGTCCATACTGAGCATGCTCATTCACGCTTCTGAAACGCTGATATCAAAGTGGACTCTCCATTTTATATGCTTATATGTTATGTGAAGGTAGGAGGAGTTCATCCCGCCCCACTGACTATTATTTATTCATTGGCGATAATCTTATGTAACACTTGTACACAGTATATGAAGTTGCAAATATTTTTATGCATTTACACCTTTATAATTGTAATTATTCAAGAAATATGTTTACTGTGATTTGCATAAATTATGCCACTATTTTGCATTTGTAATTGCACTTTTTGTATAAATACTCGGTTTGTTCACAATGTGATTGCTTGATAAAGGCTCTAATAGGAGCCGACACATCGCCCTTGGATATGGAATAAAGCTCCATTCACTTTTGTCCAATCAGTGAGTGCTGCAATTATTTTTCAAGGCTGTATATTTTGACCTGGGACTGAGGTCGGTTTTTTGCTGGCACCCGATTCATATTGATACTTAGAAAGTGCTACCTATATCTATATACTATACAGGAAGTCCCCAGGTTACTAACGGGATAAGGATTGCAGGTTTGTTCTTAAGTTGAATTTGTATGTAAGTCGGAACAGGTAGATTTATAAAATGTAACTTAAAAGCAAATTTTTTTTTAGTTCTGGATAGTGCAGGGAAGGGTTTTTTTCATTTGTTTTGCTGTCTGTGCCCCTGTTAAGAAGATTTCACCTCATTTTCACCACAGGTGCTGCTGTGGCATGCTGGAACTTGTCGTTCCACAGCTACTAACTGCTGTGGAACACAGAACTTCAAGTGCCAGCATGCCTCATCAGTCTCTGTTTGTAACTAGTGGACAGATGGAAGTCGAAATGATGTAAATCGAGGACTGCTTGTATATAGAAATATATTTACAGCGGGTAAAATAAGTGTTAAATGCGTCACAAATTTTCAAGGTAAATGTATTTCTAAAGGTGCTATTGACATGAAATTCTCCCCAGATGTTGGTAAGAACCCATCCACTACACACAGGAGAAGCAATCAAACTATAGACAGGGGCGTAACTACCGGGGTAGCAGGGGTAGCAGTTGCTACGGGGCCCCTGCGCTTAGGGGGGCCCGGGGCAGCTGCTACCGCGTCCGCTCCCCCGGTAATGCCGCTCCTGTGCCCGCCGGCAGTGAACTTAACAGTTCACTGCGGCGGGCGGGGAGCTGAGGGGCCCGGCGCATACTCCCTCTGAACGCCCGGGCCCTCCAGCCCGAGCGTTCAGAGGCAGCGCTACCTGGAGGTAGCAGAACGGAGCGGCGATCGCTCCGCTCTGCTACTTCCCCTGCCGGCCCTCACTGATCACGTGGGCGCGCGCGGTGACGTCACACCATCGCACCGCCCGCGCTGAGCACAGAGGCTGCAGGGAGGCTGCAGCGCGGAGCATCGGGGGAGCGTGGACCGAGGTGAGTAAATTCTTTGTTATTTTTCCTGCCTATTACAGCCCCCTAGCCTGCCTGCCTATACAGCCCCCTAGCCTTCCTGCCTATACAGCCCCCTTAGCCTGCCTGCCTATTACAGCCCCCTAGCCTGACTGCCTATTACAGCCCCTAGCCTGCCTGCCTATTACAGCCCTCTAGCCTGCCTGCCTATACAGCCCCCTAGGGCTACCTATACACCCCCTAGCCTGCCTGCCTATACAGCCTCCTAGCCTGCCTGCCTATACACCCCCCTACCCTGCCTGCCTATTACAGCCCCCTAGCCTGCCTGCCTATACAGCCCCCTAGGGCTACCTATACACCCCCTAGCCTGCCTGCCTATACAGCCTCCTAGCCTGCCTGCCTGCCTATACAGCCCCTGTATACCCCCTAAGCCTCCCTGTACACCCCCTAAGCCTCCCTGTACACCCCCTAAGCCTTCCTGTACACCCCCTAAGCCTGCCTGTACACCCCCCCAGGCTGCCTTTATACCCCCAGGCTGCCTATATAGCCCCCTAAAGGATGCCTATATAGCTCCAAGTCTGCCTGCCTGAATAGCCCTTTAGCTACCGTGAAGCCTGTCTGCCTATATAGCCCCCGAAGCCTACCTGTCTACTTATATGGGGCCCCTTTAGCTGCCTAAACCCTACCCATATGGCCCCTATAGCCCACCTAACCTCTGTCTACCTGTATGGCTCCCTATAGCTACCTAAACCCTGCCTGCCTATATGGGCACGATATTTGCTACCTACACCTTGCCTAGTTGGGGCCCCATATATCCTTTTTAAAGCTGCCTGCCTAAATGGACCCCATATAGCCAGGGGGGCAGGTGCTGGAAAAGTCAGGATTCTAAGATATTTGTGTCTAAATCTGCAGGGACAAGTGGTCGGGAGATGTCATCAAGATGGCGGACTGGACCGGATGCAGAACAAAAGAGAAAGTCAACGACTGGTCAGAGAAACGTCACCTGTGAGTCACAAGATGTAACTGCACTGTAATCACTTATATGTCTGCACAGGCTGTGTACACTGATATATACCACTATATGGTCACTGTATGGAGGTAATATACAGTCTGCAGAGCCTGTGTACACTGGTGTCTACCACTATATGGTCACTGTATGGTGGTTATATACAGTCTGCAGAGCCTGTGTACACTAGTATATACCACTATATGGTCACTATATGGCGGTACTGTTGGTCTTTGTGTACTGATCAGTAATAGTGTAGGGGTATTATTCAGTCACTTTGTGTTCTGGCGGTATAATCAGGTCCATATGTAGTAGTGTTGTTGGTAATGTTGGTTTGGTATAGTGGATTTGTTTGGTAGCAGTATGATGGTGATATGTAGGGGGAGGTATTTGCCCCTTGTATTATCTAACAGCATGTCCTGGTACATGGTCGTGGTCCGGGAGGTGGGCGAGGAGGGGGGGTGGGGGGGGGGGCATCCAAAATTTTGCTTTGGGGCCCCGGCTTCTCTAGTTACGCCCCTGACTATAGATGTCCATAAATGATGTGTAATAATGTGAAATGAAATAGAGAACATGTATTTAACACTTTACACAAAAGCCTTTGTTGGTGATGAAGCTTCAAGACACCTCCTGTATGGAGAAACTGGTCGCCTTTGTTGCTCAGGTGGGATTTTGGCTCCTTCTTCCACACGAACACTCTCCAAATCATGATGCTTCCCTGGGCTTCTTCTATGAACTCTGGACTTTAGTTCCTTCCATAGAGTTTCTATTGGAGTCAGGTCAGGCGAGGCTGGGTCATTCTAGCAGCTTTATTTTCTTTCTCTGAAACCTGTTGACAGTTTCATTGGCCTTGTGTTTGGGATCATTGTCTTGCTGAAATGTCCACCCTTGTTTCATCTTCATCCTCCTGGTAGATAGCAGCAGATTTTTATCAAGGATGTCTTGGTACATTGGTCCATTCACCCTTCCTTCAATTATATGGAGTTTACCAGTGCCATATGCTGAAAAACAACCCCACACCATGATGTTCTCACCTCCAAACTTTACTGTTGGTCTGGTGTTTTTAGGGTAATATGCAGCTTCTTTCGGCCTCCAAACACAGGGCGACATGTGTGAACAGATTTTCTGATATGCTTTGAGCAAAAAAGAATGTATGAACAGGTGAACTCCAAACTTTGGCACAATAAGTCCCTTTTTAATGCACCAAAGCCATTTTTTAGGCTATGTTCACACGGCTTTTTTGTGGGGCGTAATTAGACATAGACTTTCATTACCAGCAGCGCGTATACGCCGCTAGTAATTCACATGTCACTTATCTCCCCCCGCGGCGGATTCGCCGAGCAGGGAGAGGAGACGTAATCCATAGTTCTCTATGAGAACTGTGGATTACCGTAATGACTGGGATGTATTCCAGCCCGTAATTCGCGCAGTACTGAAATACGTCCCATTTTAAGCCGTGTGAACATGGCCTTAGTGCGCCAAAGATTTCGGTCGTTCTGGGGGCATCGCACCACATTCATAGGATTAGCCACATTTATGATTCTTTGACGGCAAATCTAGGTGCAGAACAGTTAGAACAGCCAGACCAGGGTAAAGGTGGTGCCTGAGCCAGACTTGTGGTATTGGCTCTACACTGCCCTGTATGTATGACCTGCAGAAGAACAGACCAGGGTAAAGGTGGTGCCTGAGCCAGACTTGTGGTATTGGCTCTACACTGCCCTGTATGAATGACCTGCAGAAGAACAGACCAGGGTAAAGGTGGTGCCTGAGCCAGACTTGTGGTATTGGCTCTACACTGCCCTGTATGTATGATCTGCAGAAGAACAGCCAGAACAGGGTAAAGGTGGTGCCTGAGCTAGACTTGTGGTATTGGCTCTACACTGCCCTGTATGTATGACCTGCAGAAGAACAGACCAGACCAGGGTAAAGGTGGTGCCTGAGCCAGACTTGTGGTATTGGCTCTACACTGCCCTGTATGTATGAACTGCAGAAGAACAGACCAGGGTAAAGGTGGTGCCTGAGCCAGACTTGTGGTATTGGCCCTACACTGTCCTCTATGTCTGACCTGCAGAAGAACAGGTTCATACATTCTGGTACATTCTACACTGCCTTAAAGCGATTTAGAACTGGCCTGTCAGCGCCAATGTTCATACATGTTGTCCATAGTGTGAATAATGGCATCAATAGAGTTCAATTTTGGTCTCATCTCACCCGACTATATTCTCTCAGTATGTCACAGGATTGTCTAAATGTTGTTGAACAAAAGTAATTGGGGTAGGCTTACATTGCCCCATTTAAGAGGATGGATGCAGTTTCGGCACATCAACCAAGTTGGCTATCAGTTCCAAGGTACTAATTGTGATAGTGAATAAAAACCCCCTTGTGGGACATTGTGGGTTCTATCGAGAAGGGCTTTATAATTTGAATTTACCTAATGGCTCACTTTATACTCATATTCTAAGCTTCTTAGGGTCACTCACAGCACTTTTTGGAATAACACAACTGCAGTTTTTAATGCAATTTTTTTTAGTCAAAGCCAGAAGTGGATTTGGTAGCAGGGAGATGTCTAGGTCCTTTCTTTCTATTTTCCATTACTATTGGATTCACTCCTGGCTTTGGCTCAAAAAACACATCAGAAATTGCAGTGGGATTTAAAAAAATATACATATATGCATGAAATCACCCTTTTCCTGAAGGAAAAGCATAACCCATAGTATTTTTACATCCCATATTGTTTGGTGCACTATAGGACGTGTGATGTGGAGAATGGGTTTTGCTAAAGTGGGGAGGCATCTGGGCACCACTTATATGTTCTATAAGCTATGAAGTGCTGAGGGATGTTACTGATTCTGAGGGTTTAAACTAAAACCACGCAAAGGAGGAATGTCTGGAGTTGTATGTGTCGCTGCACAGCTTGAAAATAAAACTCTACAGGGAGAGAGGAGGACATGGCTGGAGTGGGAAGCTTTAAGCATGTATCTTTGAAGGAGGGGAAAGCTTCAAATGAGCAGATGTTCTGCAACTGATAACAAGGAGATGGAGAAGGGGAGAGGAGAAATATTTTTCTTGGTCATCATTAAAATGAAAATTGGGAGATTTAGAAAAAGGTCCCACAGTGCAGTTAGTGTATGCAGACAAAACCATGTCCATATGCGTGGTCGGTGACTTCATGATTTTGTTGGTAATACCAACGTTTTACTTGCAAATTTAAGGAGTCATTGGCCACCACAGGTTGGCACGGTTTCCTTTGTCACATCTTAGACTGGCTTTAAAGAGGTCTTTTTCATTTCACTCATTGTTAGCATACTGATAGGATATGCCATCAATGTCAGATAGGTGCAAGGCTGTCTATTTAATTGGGCATACTAAGCAGTTTCCCAGGAGCCCATGAGCATAGGGACCCCAGATAGAGATATGGGGATTTTTTTTTTTTTTTTTGTATAGCATTATTGTTAACAGGGATTTATCGCTTCATCAGTTTATGTGTTTAATTGTACTTTCAGTTTCTCAGTTCCTAAAGTCCAGAGGCGTTTCTTCCCATCCCAGCCGGGTGTTTCTTAACTGAATTGGGATTACATCACCCCCCCCCCCTTCACTGTTCATGCTCGCTCCCGAGTCAGTTTGCTCTCCCCCCACCCCCTCTCTTTCTGAGTCCATATGTCACTGTGTCGTTCCTCTCCCTATGCAGTCTTATTTTGTAAGAGCTGTTTGTTTACATAGAACAGCCCTGCATTCAGTCCAGACAGTCTTCTATGAACTCAGAGTACTGATCTCTTCTCCTCTCACAGCTGGAGGTTTGTTACAGTTGAATCCAGTCTTCTATGAACTCATCCAGAGCAGCACAGATCTCTCTCCTTTCTATGTTTACACGCAGCAGCATTAAGCACCAAGGCACAATTTTGCTGTTTTCTGACTGTAGAAGCAGCTTCAGTGTTACCGTGAAGCTGCTGGCTGTGCAGAGTGAAATTGTTGCCGGCCCGTTATTCTGAGTGAGAGAGGCAGGAATGCGCGCTCCCGTGAATACGACCGGGGGCCAGACAGAATTTAAATTAGGAGAGCTGTCAGCCAATGAAATGAAAGGAGGTGGAATCCAGGGAACTGGGCACTGGGGAACAGTGTTTACAGAAAATGAAGATAAGACAGTGAAAACAAGACAGCTTTGCAAATGACATCCAATTACAAATTTGCTTGTTTTCCTGTCATCTTATTCTGAAGACCATTTAATGTAATGATACAGCCCATTTAAGTAACTTCATAACCATCATTTAAAGGTATCATACAAATTTGTCTTATAGCTATTTGTATTTATTTATATAAAATATATTATATTATATATATACAGCTTTATAGACCCTACCAAGGCTTGATTCACATCTGTATTAGAGGTTCCATTCAGAACGTCCGTCACAGAGATGAAAATGGAAACCAAAGGATCCGTTTCAGAACGGACACCAATGGTGCTCAGCATAGTTTTAATGGACCATCAGGTTTCCGCCGTGGTGTCCGTTGTTTACATGGAAAAAATAGTGTAGCTTACTGTGCATTTCTTCTGTCATTACCAACGAAACATGCAACGTATGTATGATCCAAGCCTAATATCACTGTTTTGCACACACATAGAAACAAATCATCAGCACTCTGCAGATGCCAAGAGATGAATATATACTGAACATATGATATATACACTATATATTGAAATCTGATGCTCTTGCACATTTTTAATAAAACTGTGAGGGTCCGTCTACCAACAGCAAGGTGACCTCAGCTCAACATCATTTTACCTTACTCACTTCAGCTGATGAGGTTCCCAACTAAAGTCTAATAACAGTCACTGTTTTGTCACTGGTCTGCAGGAAATTGGACATGACTGAATGTGCTTGAGCGTAGATAGACGCATGACCTGATGGGATGTCATGTGCTTGGTTAGAGCCCAATGTAACGCTTTGGCCCGGGGCCCATTATGTTGTTTAGACAACCCTGGATAGGTGCAGATGCCACCTATGGGACTCACACCTGGAATCCATGAGATCTGCACATGTCCTGAGAAACAAGTCCTCAAAACTAAGAATGGAGAAATGGGCGCACTTGTATGGTTACAGCCAATGTAATATATTTCAGAATATTGTACAATAATGGCTATTACACCATGCTAGAGGAAGGGTGCAATAGGAGTAGTAAGATGGCAGACCTGGAGGCATTTTATTAGACCCTTGGTTACCTTAACAATGAGTCGGCACCCTACAATTTATATGTGGGTTCCCGAATGGGCAGCAGAACAGTGTGCTATTTTTCAGCTACTTACATGCTACAGTTGCACTGACCATTAAATCTAAGTCATTAAGCATCCAAGATCTGTTTTCCACTGCTTCCATGTACAGTTGTGCATTATATTTGTCAAATATGGGCAAAAAAAATAGACATGACACCCAGATAAAATAAAGTCATAGACTTTGTAGATAAAGAAGCCTACAGATATTGCACAGATGCTGAGGTACTTTTGCTCTATTGTGTCAAAGCTAGTAAAACACTTAAATGAAGTGGGAAACAGTGACAGAAACCTAAAAAGGAAGACTAAGACTGGTGTCACATTGAGAAGACAATATTTTGTGCTGGATGTGTAAAAAGAGCAGAAGATCCAGAGAATTGGTCCAAAAATAGCACATTTTAATTGCTGTTGCTGCAACTGTGCTGTACAGTGCAATGCAGACTGTGTGCCATGGGGCTGACTACTTGAATATCATGGAACAAGCCTTTGCTAATGTAGGCAATGAAGAAGAAGCACCTCCAGTAGGCTCACAAATATGTATTTTAGGCTGTGGAAGAATGGAGACGGGTATCATTTTTAGATGAAAGCTATTTTGTTATAGCAGTGATGGATAACAATTTGCTCACTACACCTTTCATGAAAGGATACCTCTGAAGTTTTTCAGCTATCAGTAATTTGCAAATAAACTCCAAAGATGAGATCTAGCTCTTTGTTGTCACCTACTGGAAGTAGTGTCCCATCAGTCATATCCAGCCCAGTAGACAGTCTTGAAACTTGACTTATGGTTTTAACCCCTTACCGACATTTGTCATTCAGTTATGTCCTGAATGGTTATAGCCAGCACCTGCCTTCATCAGTTAGGGCCAGAAATAACGCCAGTCCTGGACATTTAACCACCTAGATGCCGCAGTCTAAACCAGTAGTGCAGCAGAGTGGTTGTCATAAAGGCCCCAAAGCATAATATCTTATTATACCGTGCCAAGGTAGCAAGGAGCAATAGGAGAGCTATAATTTATTGCTCCTCTGCATTTCAAAAAAAATGAATATTTGAAAAATTCATATTTGTCCACAATTAAAGTCAAACCCATATATTGTATAGACCCATTACACACACAGTGATATGTTTCAAGCATTTATTTATTATAATGTGAATGATTAGGACTTAATGCTAATGAAAAGACAGAATTCAGCATATCGGAAAATTAGAAAAGTGTTCGAAAAAAGGAATCATGCTCTTTTTGCATGAATGACTGCCTCAATGTGGCGTGGCATGGAGGCAATCAGCCTGTGGCACTGCTGATTTGTTCTGGATGCCCAGGTTGCCTTGATAGTGCCCTTCAGCTGCATTGTTGGGTCTAGTGTCTCTCAACTTCCCCTTGGCAATCCCCAGTAGACTCTCTATGTGATTTAGGTCAGGCAACTTTGTCCAACCTAAACATGGTTATTAAACCAGGTATTGGTACTTTTGGCAGTGTGGGCGGGTGACAGGAAAATAAAAACCAGCATCTCCATAAAGCTTGTGAGCTGAGGAAAGTATGAAATGCTTTATAATTTCCTGGTAGACGCCTGCGCTGACCTTGGACATGATATAACACAGTGGATCAACACCAGCAGATTACATGGCTCCCAAAACCACCTCTGACTGGGGAAACTTCTCACTAGACATTGAACATCTTGGATTGCGGCTTCTCCATTCTTTCTCCAGACTCTTGGTCCTTGATATCCAAATGAAATGCAAAATTTACTTTCAGCTTAAAACAGCACTATGGACACTGAGCACTGACTCAAGCCACAGTCCACTCCTTGTCAATCTCTCACAAATTCTTGAGTGGCCTATTTTTCACAATCCTCTCCAGGCTGCGCTCATCCCTATTGCTTGTGCACCTTTTACTACCACACTTTTTCCTTTCACACAACTTCCCATTAATAAGCTTTGATACTCTGTGAACAGTCAGCCTTTTTAGCAATGACCTCTTATGGCTTCCCCTCCTTGTGGAGGATGTCAATGACTGTAATCTGGATAACTGTCAGGTCTTCCCCATAATTGTGCAGCTACTGAATCAGACTGAGGGTTCATTGAAAAGCTTAGGAAACTTTTGTGTGTGACACCATGAGTCGAAAAGATTGACCTTCCTCACGTTATTCTAATTTTCGGATATCCTGAATTTTGGGTTTTCATTAGCTGTAAGCAATAATCATCTACATTAAGAGGTAAACACTTGAAATATATCACTCTGTGCGTAACAAATCTACACAATATTTGACTTGAATTGCATATATAAGTTAACGTTTCAATGATATTCAAATTTTTTGAGATGTGCTAGTTTTGAAAGTAGTCAAACACCCTACTGGGACTAAAAATAATTTAAAAAATTTAGAAACATAAATTAAAGCTTAAAATCCCCCATTTTCCATTTTACAATAAAAACAACAACAAAAAATAAACATATCTCTTATCACGACCTCTGTGAAAGTTTGATCTATTAAAGTATAACATTATTCATTGTGCATGGTGAAAATTCTAAATTGCATTTTTCTGATCAATTTGTCTCTATAAAAAATTGGAATACAAAGTTAAAAAATCAAATGGAAGAAATTGGGGCTTTCTTCCTGAGTCCCCCTACCATTAAGGGGGTTCTACCATGAAGTAAAATTGATGTGGGAAGTTTGCAAATCAAATAATAAACAGTTTAAAAATTCACCATTATTAAAAAATCTGAATTATTTTTGTTTTAGCTGCTCCCTTAGTGATCCATAGTGTACAGCTCGTCTCCATTGAATACGACCAGTAATAATAGTTCTTCAGTCCTGGCCACACACGCTCAGATATCACTTCTCCTTTCAGGCAGCTACTGTCAGTCTCTACCCTGATTAGTAATCACAAACACTCACTGCTGAGTGAGTGTTCAACTCCAGGTGCTGTCATTCTACTCCTGTCCTCTGTACTTCCCAGTAATTAGTCAAACAATGCAAGTAAATGAAAGGGAAAAAAGAAACCTCAATCAGGTATGTGCATTGAGAAAAAAAATCCACATGCTTGGTTCCTGCAGGTATTCAAACCTGGGACCTATGCTGAAAGGCAGAAGTGCTAACCACTCAGCTACATCATAGCTTCTCACAATTCTTTACATAAATAGACCTTTGTTTGACTAGAGTGACCGCACTGTGGGAAAAGACATGGTAATGTCAAGCCTGCAGTTCAAACAAATCATACACGCCCCCTTTTGAACAAACTGAAAGCTGAAGCAAGATGAATCAGGCATGAAATGCTTTTGTGGTAAAACCCTTTTAGGATGCTCTTCTAATGGAGAAACTTTGCTCCCTAGAGCTACATTTAAGGACTCACCCCTGACCAACCAGAACCCTTCTCTGCACTGACATGGAGAAAGCATGGCAAACAGCTCCTTACAGATTAGCGTTTCTTCCTTATGGAAGGGTTACTGATGTAAAATCCTTAGCCATGATTCAAGGCTCTTTAATGGGTCTGTAAGAAATACAAAACCTTGAACAATGAAATACTTATAATGAGGTATATTTTAATATAATGTGTACAGTATATATATAGGTATTTCCATTGCAAAATCAAAGATGGAGGCTCTTGCATGAGTCACATGGACAGCGAGTCAGTTTGGACTGGTCTTGGAATGTAGCTGATGTCATTCATGTGCTAATGTAAGGTAATGCAATAGGACTCAGGATAACATTGTAAAACCGGACTGATAAGCCCTGCCTTCTAGATGAGGGGGATGCAACATGAAGGGAAAGACTAAGAATCCCTAGGCCTCATGGGAAATGGGGGCAGGTATGGTCTTGGAGATGGGGTATAAAAGACACAAGCATGCTGTTGGAAGGGCTCTTTGTCTCTTGGGAGGAAGACATCCCTTAGGTAAGCCGTTGCTTGGAGGAGGGGCCCACATTTGGTGGGACTCTTAGAAGGCAAATGGAGAGCACTGCACATGAACTTAGTGTGTGAAGGCCCTGGATGGTAACATAACATTGTATCTTGTTATTTGATTTGTAACAGTCATTGTTATTAGTTGTTGTAGTTTTATGTAACATTTGTTGTTTCCTTTCCTTCTGTTCCTGTGCATCCCAATATCCATATCATTTATTAATAACCATAAATCAATATCACATGCTATACAATATATGTTTTTTATACACTTACTTTTGTGTCTTTCATTTATTGCACCTAACCTTTCGAATCTAACCCAGTAAGGGGGTGGATTGTATATATAGCATATTTTGGTATAGATACATATTTATTTATTTATGATATTTATATGATTATATGTATGTATATGATACAGGAAATTTCTTACTGGCCCTTTATCGCTATAGGGATGCTACTTCCAACAGGTGGCACAAGAGACCTAGCCTCTTTCCTAGAGTTTATCTGCTTATCTGATTTTCTGAACAAGCATTGCATGACTTACAAGTCTCACTAAATCTTTATGGTGCTTTACCCAACTCTTGTCTCTCCTAGAGCAGCAATCAGTAAAACATGCCCCTTGCATCATTGTGTGAGCCTTTTCATAACAGAGTTTGCTGCATATGTTCCGTCTCGGTAAAGAAGAACATATCATTTGACGTTATGTGATGTTTCACAACTGACCTGATTTCTGACAACACTTGGGTATTCCAACAGGACCTTGCTGCATGACATACTGCTAATACAACAAGTAGCAGTGTTAATTTTCATAGTAAGGCTTTGTTATTCTGAACAAAAAAAAAAATACAGCTTTCTGCCGACTTTTCCTGGCCTGATTGGCCTTGGATGAAAGTTCTTCTTCTATGGTCAAATCAGTAAAAACCAGTCAATCGGACCCAGAAGCAGGACAAGCTGGTAGGGAGCTACCTGTCTGATATTTTGCCCTGTTCCCACCTCGTATTCAAACTATACGAAGACCAGAAAAGATCATAGCTGGTTGTAATGAGGGAGCCTGATGCTGTTTCATGCTGCCCGTGGTTTGGACATTATAAAACTGATGACGGGTTCCTTTTATTTGCTCCCTTTACAATTTGGATGATTCTATAATTTAAGGGAATTTATTACCATACTCATTAACTCTTCTCATATCTATCCGAGATTTAGTACTGTCCGCAAATATCTCAATGAGATTCTAGTATAACTGTGAAATGTTATGTCAACCACAATTATACTGTACTACAGTTTACGGTATTTTGTATGGTTTTATGGTAACTAAATTTATTATGGTTCATAATTTTCAGCTCGTATTTCTACTGTTAAATCCAATTACCTGGATTTGTCTTTTCAATAAAACGTAAGGCCAGAATATAGAACAGAAACAGGCTATAAAATCTGAAAGTGTTGTTCAGGGATAGCTCAACATTCTCCTGGGCACATTGTATTGTTTTAGACGAAATATAGATCTCCTCATGGTAAAGTAGAGGTGTGAAAAAGTAATGAGATCATTTTCTACGATGGGGTTTGGCAAAGCTTAAAGGTAGTATTCCACAGTGTGTGTAAAATTTTACCCAGTAATAATACACATTAACTTGTCTCCAAGAAAGTGATTCCTTTCCATCGCTGACAGTTATACTTTAAATTCGGGAGTTTATGTGTTGCACCATCACAGGCATGTCCTAAAGAGTTCCACATTCTATGTGGATTACTTTTTTAATGTATATTTTTAGGGGTTAGAGCTCTGTTTTCCTCACAGTAAGCTTCAAAAAAGGCACAATTGAGCTCTCTTCAGCCAGCATTAAAACAAAACATAAAAGCCCACTGCATACCTCATTTAAAAGTACACTTAAAAGGGTTCTATTATGAAAACAACCAATGTCTATATGCCTTATTAGGCATTGGTTACATATAGGCATGTAGACATAGTAGAAGGGATCCCCTTCCATTAGCTAGAACAAAGAGTTACTCTCCATTAGCCTCTGCAGGTAAAATGTCTAGCTAGAGGCTGCTTTGTTAGGCAAAATAAGCTGTCTCCCTATGGTGTCAGAAGTGGGATTACTTTATGGGAAAAAATAAAAATTGATCAGCACATCCAAAACAACTTTAAAGAAATTAGTGTAGCTGCAAGCTGAATGGGCTCCCGCAATTTTGAGAAAACATGTGCGCTAAGGACCTCAAATTTTCATATATTCAAAACGTAGCAGCAATGCTTTTTGAAATATTTCATATGTTTACTTTGATTGTCTCTTAGGCCATGTCCCCACGGCACCTGTTTGCGGCTGGTTTTTCAGACGGTTTGCGGTTTTCTAAACCCTCTGAAAAACCGGCCGCAAACTTTTACATGGGCCTCTGTGGGAAAACTCGTGCAGCAGTCCCCGGGGTTTTACGCCTGGCGGTTTTTCAGACCTCCGGCCGCCTGAAAAACATTGTGCTTGTTCATTCTTCCATCCGGTTTTTGGACGGGATATGAACAAGTGAAGATGAAGGAGGAGGGCTTTTCTCCGCTAAGCACTGAGAAAAGCTGTCCTCCCGCGGCCGTGTGCACGGCACTAAAACCGGACAAATACCGGTCGGATAAACCGACCGGTATTTGTCTTGTGCCGTTTAAACGCCCCCTTGAGGCGAAATGTAAGATTTTTGGCGCCTTGGGTGCCCATTTTTGCGCCTGAATCTATAAACCTGTTCTACTGCGGGTCATAGATTTAGCACTTTCTAGCTACTAAGTGACTCTTCTGGCTCATGTAAACCACTTTTAAAGCGCTCAACCTGTTCCAGCAGTAATGCACCTGGGTTTGCCGTACTGAAGCTACAAATCTATAGCTTCATGCGGTTGTAGTGCGCCCCGCCTCCAGCACGTGCCCCCCCCCCTCCGAGCTCAGGCACATTACAAAGTAATGTGCCTCATATAGGAGTGCATCTGATTAAAAATGTAGCGCTACTTTTCAGGCTGAAAAGACGCCAGACTTCTGGTGCAACACTGTTCATACATGTCGTAGTGTGCTGCTGAACTTTTGCTGTGTTTGCATTGCTTTGCTGCCACGCCAACATGTACCTGCACTAAATTCTTTAAAGTTGTTTTGGATGTGCTGACCAGTTTATATTTTTGGAGTGTTTGTATGTAGGGAGTGGCAAGCCTCAATTTTGGTTGTGCACTCTGTCCATCCACACAGGCATCAAGTGAGGTAAAATGTCAGAGTACATTCCCATCTAAACTGAGGTTGCCTTGTCGTTGTGGATGGGCTCATGCAATTTTGATCAAAAATGTGCGCTATGAACCTTCATTATTCATATATTCAAAAAGTAGCAGAAATGTTCTTATATATTAACTTTGGCTGTCTTAGCTTTTGTGGAGTGCTGCTGATATTGTGTTGTGTTTGCATCACCTCAATAGCAATCTCTAAGAGACAACCTTTGAAATAATAAGAAAGTAAAATGGTATTCTAGATCAGAAAAAGAAAGCTCATGATATATCAAAAAACTTAATGAGTTCAGATTTTAGATTAACAATTTTACTACAGAAAAACACTACTTCAACAAATACGTAGATGGCAGATGTAAGATAACAAATGATTGAGCATAATCATTCATTTTGCATTTACCTTCAGGAGAAGAAAGTAGCTAATGCACCATGTGATACCTGTATATAATGGAGGCACTGAGGACATATAAAGTAGCCTCAAGAGCTCCATACCTGGGAGGTGTCATCTGTGAATTACAGCCGACATCCAACATTAGCGAATAAGATTGGAGATAACTCCAATATTTCAGTCATTATCCCCTTAAGCCGAACGCCTGAAAAGTAGTTAATGACCAGAACATTTTTTTAGCTTTTGCCTCCTCGCGTTTCAACAGTTGTAACTTTTTTATTTTTTCAATGACGCAGTTAGATGAGGCCTCGTTTTGTTCGAAACAAGTTTTTCTTTATGGGGGAATAGTTTAAGTTCACTTATATATAATTGCAGAATTTTTTTTCAATTTTTTTAAAAATAATTTTTGGGTTTTTTTTAATCTTTTTTTTTTCCAACTGTAATTTATTATTAAGAGTTTTCGAAGAAAAACACACAATATATGCACGGCAATAAGCTGTAGTATTTTCACATTTGACCTCCAACATGAGGGTTCCATTCTTGGTATTTACTTACATAAGCTTATGCACTCCATTAGTAATTATAACATCTTTGGCATAAATCTCTTCAGTTAAAGTTAACTATACATACAGGACATGACACATTAGGGGTGGGGGGGGAACATTTGTCAATTACCTCAGACATTTAACATCAAATATAACACCATCTGTTCCAATTCTAGAACCCAGGTTATAATATTAGGCTTTCAATTCACAAGTTGTTTAAGGTTACAAAGGTATCCCACTGGGACCAGACTGCCTCAAAGGAATCTATAGAGTTTTTCAAAGAAGCAGTTAAATACTCCATGTGTCTAACCTCTTTAATTCTCCGAATGAGGTCCTCCCTCAGCGGAGAATCCGTTCTCCTCCAGAATTGAGATATTAAGCATCTGGCTGCTGTAAGGATATGCAAAATCATCTTGAGGGTCTTTTTCCTCAGTGGGATCCCTGTTAGGTTAAGGAGAAAAAACAGGGGGTCCAGGGGTGTGCGTATCCCCGTAACATCTGTAATAAGTTTTTTGACCGTTCCCCAGAACTTATGTATACCCTGGCATTCCCAGAAAATGTGAAAGATATGGCCCACTGCTTTGGAGCATCTCCAGCAGGTATCCGGTATAGTAGGGATGAGCCTATGTAAGACCGAGGGAGTATGGTACCACAGAAACATAATTTTATATTGATTTTCCTTATATATGTTACATATAGATGTCTGGGCCGCTCTACGCCAGATTATCTGCCATTCGTCTTTAGTAATAGTTCGTTGGACATATTGCTCCCACTTGATCATATATGAATGCTGAACCAGGTTATCTGGAAAAGGGTTAGACAGAATGGAGTATATGTCTGAAATTAGACCTCTGGTTGAAGAGCAAGTCTTAGATATAAGCTCAAATTTTTTAGGGAGTGATGTTGTAGATGCTCCCAAGACAGAGTTAAAAAAGTGCACAATTTGTATATGGGAGAATCTACAAGATTCCGGGAGTGAGTGTCTGCTCTGTAATGCTTCAAAGGTCAGGGCCGTGCTTGTGGAATGGTCCACAAAGTCCGCATAATGGAACAACTTCCTTTCAAACCAGATCCTCATTGCTGGGTTGTCAAGGCTCCCTGGAAAAGAGGGGTTGAACAGAAAAGACGTCATGGCAGACCTTGGTGAGCTTAGATTGAAGGTTTTTGCACATTTTTTCCATATTGCCCTTGTTACTGCCATGGGACCCAGCAATGATGTGCCTGGTGACACAGAGGAAGTGGCCCACAACATGGAATTCGGGTGAATTGGGGCTAACCATAATTTTTCGATTTCTGCCCATCGAGAGTAAGCATGTAATGACGACCAGGCTGGTATACGTCTTAGTTGTGCAGCCCAATAATATTTTACTATATCCGGTATTCCCATACCGCCCTCAGTTCTACGAGCTAGAAGGACTGATTTTTTAATGCGATGCCTTCCAAAGGCCCAAATAAATCTTAAAATGGAGCTCTGCAGGGCTCTGAGCTCTTTCATTGGTATAGGAATAGGAAGGGTTTCAAAAAGGTAAACCAATTTGGGTAAAATATTCATCTTAATTGCGGATACTCGGCCTAGCCAAGACAGAGATAATGAATTCCATTTTTGAAGCAATGAACGAATCTCCAGGAACATCTTGGGAAAATTCTTATCATAAAGAGATGCAAAGGTTTTTGTGATGTTTATACCCAGGTATTTCAGAGAAAGGCTTTTCCAATTATATTTATAATTGTATTGTAGAGTTTCTAGCTCATCATGTGGCAAATTTATGGGTAGTGCTTCTGTTTTCGTAGTATTTATTTTGTAACCCGAGATCTGATAAAAGGCTCTCAGAAGGGACTGGAGGTTCGGCAGGGTTGTGTGCGGGGATGTGAGTGTCAAAAGTATCAAAAGTATCAAAAGTGTGTGAGTGTCAAAAGTATATCGTCTGCAAATAACGATAATTTAAAATCTCTATCCTTAATCATTATGCCCTTAATATCTGGATTGAGGCGTATGGCCGAGGCTAAAGGCTCTACACATAAAACAAATATTAGCGGGTCAACCCTTACTATCCGTCGGCGTCTGAATGAAAAGGGACTGTATGGTAGGATACCCAGGAAGACCCCACTTCTTACCCCGAGACGTAAAAAAGCTAGGCTGGAGTTTGCCAAAACTTACCTGAGAAAGCCTAAAACGTTTTGTAAGAATGTTCTCTGGTCAGATGAGACAAAAGTAGAGCTTTTTGGGAAAAGGCATCAACATAGAGTTTACAGGAAAAAAAAAAAAAAAAGAGGCATTCAAAGAAAAGAACACGGTCCCTACAGTCAAACATGGCGGAGGTTCCCTGATGTTTTGGGGTTGCTTTGCTGCCTCTGGCACTGGACTGCTTGACCGTGTGCATGGCATTATGAAGTCTGAAGACTACCAACAAATTTTGTAGCATAATGGAGGGCCCAGTGTGAGAAAGCTGGGTCTCCCTCAGAGGTCATGGGTCTTCCAGCAGGACAATGACCCAAAACACACTTCAAAAAGCACTAGAAAATGGTTTGAGAGAAAGCACTGGAGACTTCTAAACTGGCCAGCAACGAGTCCAGACCTGAATCCCATAGAACACCTGTGGAGAGATCTCAAAATGGCAGTTTGGAGAAGGCACCCTTCAAATCTCAGGGACCTGGAGCAGTTTGCCAAAGAAGAATGGTCTAAAATTCCGGCAGAGCATTGTAAGAAACTCATTGATGGTTACCGGAAGCTGTTGTTCACAGTTATTTTGGCTAAAGGTTGTGCTACCAAGTATTAGGCTGAGGGTGTCAATACTTTTGTCCGGCCCATTTTTGGAGTTTTGTGTGAAATGATCAATGATTTGATTTTTGTTTCATTCTCTTTGTTTTTTTTTCATTGCAAGCAAAATAAATGAATATTAATACCAAAGAATTTGTGATTGCAATCATTTTCAGGAAGAAACTGAGTATTATCTGACAGAATTGCAGGGGTGCCAATACTTTTGGCCACCACTGTACCCTCAAACTCTTGACATCCATGGTGGTGAATTAATAACAAATAATCTATAGCTGCTCTATTCTGTAAAATAGCTTTTCGATAACTTTGTGTATCTAATACTATATCTTCTTAGGCTCTACTGGTAGTATTTATTGATCTAGCTACCAGGCAAGATAATCTCCCTACAGCCCTAGCAGCATATGCAGCTACGGCAGGGGATCCTATAAGCATAAGGGATAACCCTAGAATTACTGACTGTCAATAAGGACTCTAAATGGTCAATTAATCTCTTGACACTACAATCCACCCTTGACCATTCAGAATCCATATATTATTTTCATTATGCCACCTTTTTTTTTTTCACCTCATATTTTTATTTGCTGACTTTTCCCCTATCTTATTTGGATTTAAATATTTGATAGCATAATTCAGCAGATGCAATTTTTTGGTCTATATATCATATCTTCAGCAAGGAAACCCTCTCCCACGTTTATACAACATATATGAAGGGTATGTAAAATTTTTTGGATCACATCTCCGTCTTCGTCCCCTTATTTGGACAGACCCCCCCAAAAAAATTTTTTGTCCATATTCAGGGGGTTGTACGTACCAGAATCTCTAGTAATAGTAGCGTTTTTGTCAACTAAATGTTCATCAATTGTGCCAAATAAATCCATATTTTCTTTTAAATTTTCAATAATGCCATATTGCCCTTGACGGGGCCTTTCCCTCACTCTTTTTGAGCAACGCCCCGGGAAATAACAGAGACCAAAAGGCCATCCCTGCGATACGATAACCACCGTCCCCAATTTTGATTGGAAAAAACTGAAAAGAAAAACAGAATATTTTTCGAGATAACATGTTTCCCATTTTTCTTCTTCTGGTTTTCCCAAAGATTTTTGTCCCTTTTTTACAATAATTTTCTCAGGCTTTAAAGGGGCCTTTATCACTCGTTGTTTTCCCCCAAATTTTTTTCACCATTTTTTAAAAGAGTGAGGGGGAAACCAAAAATTTTTCCCCCACTCATATGGTTGCACATATGCTTTTAAAAAAACTAATACATCGTTTCCCTTTTTTTTTTTTTCCCTGGCATTTATTTTCTCAATAACAGATAGTAATTGCCCACTAAAACCATATTTTGGGGCCTCATCAATTATTTTACTGTTTAAAAAAACAAAAATATATGGAAACTGTTCCTCCCTCTCCAAATATTCTTTCAGGTATTATTAAAACCCCTAATACTTTATGTCAAAAATCCCGACTACATCATGCATCTTTTTTAAAAAATTTAATTATTCTTCATTTATTAATTTTTTTCCCCTGGTTTTCTTGTTTTTTATGAAGCCTTTCTCTGTAGGACAGTTTAAACATGCAACAAAGAAAAACACAGCTTATATGCAATATGACATTGACCATTTGTTTTCAAAACAATAACGGGTTAGTGCAATGCCAATACTCAAAAAAAAACAAAAACAAAAAAACACATCACAGGGATCACATCCACAAAGGGGGGAGACACACTGGTGTTCCCCTTTAAAACACAGAGAATTATTTTTTAATCTTTATAAATAGGAGCTCCAAAAAAAAAAATTACCAAAAAAGAATGCACGTTTGGGAACACGTTAACTAAAAACTAAAATTTTTTCCAAAACCCTTTGTACTACCAAAAAAACACTCCCCCGGTTAAAATTTTTTGTCCCCGGGGGTTTATTTTAACAAGTATAGGGTTGATGACTTTTTTTTAGATATCATGGATCCTAGAAATCTTTTTTTTTTCCCCTCCTGCAAATAAACAGAAAATTTTCCAAACCCCCCCCCCCCCCCCCCCCCAGACAATAAGTTCGGGGAGGGAAAGCAAACATTAGAAAAGGCTCCAAAAAAAAACATGACAACAAAAACTTTCAAATTTTAAAAGTGTGCAAATGCGGTATCAAAAAAATGAGCTTAGTAAATACCGTGGATTTACTTTTAACAAAAGCTAATTTTTTTTAGAGGATATCTTTATATCACAAAAAAGGTCACTTTTACTTTAAAAACTACACCAACAGCATCATTGATATGTTACAAAGCAAACTCAAGGATAACAAATTATTCCATACATATCTACAAATGCAGTCAAAGTAAATATCTCTTTTATTAAAAAGTAAACCAGTCCCCTTACAAAAATTTCGGGCCCCTAAACTTTTCCCCGATGTAAATATACTTTTTACAAGTCATACCCTTTCCATGTAATGAACGCAAACTGTTTTTTTTATGACCAAAGACAAGAATTTCCCCCCGGCTTTTTCCTCCGGGGAAAATTTTAAGCTGTCATCAATTTTGTATACCTATACTTAACTATTTTCCATTTGGGGATATCTATGTCTAGAGACAGAAACCCTTTAAAAAAATCCGCTTATCAAAAACTACACTTCTCCCGGGGGGTAAAATTCTTTCAAACAGATCCAAAACGAACAAATTCAAACAAACAAATACAAAATATGAAATATTTGATTGGACACGAACTGAACCCCTATAAGATAGTAAAATCCTAATCGCGCATCGATCTCACATCAAATTAGACAAAAAACTTTTTTACGCTTACTTACACAAAAAACCCCTTCTAATTGACTGCTGCATTGTTTCTCTAAGATAACATGCCAGTAAAGAGATGGTTTGTCTTATACGGGTTGCAATTTTTTTCCCAAAACAAACGATATAGTTTTTGTCCTATGTCTTTAAAACACCTCTTAATTTCTATCTCATTTCTTTTTCCCCTACTACATTACTTATTTTTTTCTTTCCCCTTCCTGTTTTTTTTTTTTTTAAGCTAAATACGTTCTTTTGCTGTTTCCTATAAGCTGTAACAAAAAAAACCTTTAAGGGTTGAATGTAGAGCATTCAATTTTTTTTTCCTTTCAATTTTTACCCTTTGCAAGCGTGACCAATCGTTTTTCACATCTTTTACACATTATCCCTGATTCCTCAATGCAACACATTTTCGGCCCTTATTGGGCCAAAACACAATAAGGGCCTGCTCCCAGCCTGAAATATCAAAGATTATTTACAACCTCTTTTTTCTTAAAGAGAGACTGTTTTACAAATTTCAACTATATTGGATTATTGGATGGGGGTTTAAAAAATTTCCCGATATTTGGGAATTTTTTCTAAATTTTTATTTTTTAAGGTCAGGAGGTCGCTATCAACCTCCTTAATCAAAAAACCCCCTGAAATGTGTTTTAAACTTTCCGGATTATCGGGAAATTTTGCTAAAATTTGATTTTTAAGGTCAGCAGGCGCTATCAAAAACTCCCCTAATCAGAAAAACCTTTTGCCATGTGTTTTACAACATTTCCCGGATTTTCGGAATTTTGTAAAATTTTATTTTTAAGGTCAGGAGGGGGTATAAAACTCCCTAATCAGAAAAACCTTCCCCTTGTGTTTAAACCCTATTCCCGGTTATCGGGGAAACTGCTAGAAATTTTACTATTTAAGGCAGGAGGGCCTATCAAACTCCTTGTCAAAAAACCTTCTGCCGTTGTTTAAAACTTTTGTACCAAAAGTTTTGCCCAAATATTTGTGGGGTGATCGACTTTAAAGAAGCACCAACCAATGCTTTATTTTATTTATTAAATAAAAAAATTTGTGATTTCATAAAACTACAAAAAGATACAAAAGAAAGTGTGATATTGTATATACTTTTGCAATATAATTATAAAAACAAGGCACGTATAAATTTCGATTAAAAATACTTTCATCACACCTATATATGGGTCAATGCTTCATCAGGAATCTTTTAAGCATCATCTTTCGGCATCAGCATGGGTAAACAAGGGCCCCAGCGAAGAATAGGTTAAGAGAGATATTCCTGTAGAACAAACACCGTGCACGGGTGCAAATATACAATCCAAGCTTCACAGGAATCTTATACAGCATCATCTATCGATAACATCAGCTTTGGGAGAAGCGGCCAGGGTAGATAGAGAGGATTTTCCTGGGATCAACACTTGTGGCGCTGAAGCCGTCCCTCTATAGCCACAGGTACCAGCTACTTCTTACTTCACTGCAAACTTTCTCAGCTTATTTCTTACTTGAAAACAAATGCTGCGTAGCCAAGTTGCTATGCAAGATGACAGATCTATACTTTTCAGTATAAGGCATCCTCCTTCTGAGTTGGCAGTACTTTTAGTGGTTTAACCTGGCACTGGAGGTAAAAACCCATGACTTGATGCTGAATACACCCCGAGCACATCAATGAGCACCTGGGTTCCCATGTTACCTCTCTAACAACGATGGGTAGTTTTATCTCAGTTACAGTCGTTCCCAAAAACAACGAGGCCTGATAACAAACCCTCTGTGTCAATATGCACTGTTTTCTCACTAAAACATTTTACCAGTAGTTAGGAAGGAAAAATATTCAGCTTAAGATCTATTATTCATAAAAGAGATAGCTGACAATATGGATTTCGGATAGTCATTTTAATTCTCTTAGCATACTAGATTCAGTTAAGAAATACTGCGTTATTTTTACAATCCATATACTGTTTATTTTTGGAAGTTTAATTTTCTTTTGCGCAATTTATATCCAAGGGTTTAATTAAGCGTTTGTTTTCTGCTTTTGTAGGTCAGTAAAAGATAACGGTGTTTTTCAAGCCAATAGAAGAAATGTTGCCTGTAGCATAATTCATATCCGTAGGTTATTAAGCCTGTTTGTGCTTTTATATTCAAGTTTTAACAATACTCAGTGTTTTTAAAAAGGCACATACAATGTTAATTTTTCTGGCCATTGTGGGAGCGCTATTTTATATACTAGCGGTTACCCAAGCTTGTTAAGTGGGTTCATTTGGAAGTCAAAATAAGGGTTGGTGTATGTATCATATACAGATTTCTTCATTAAACTGAGTCTGTACATTTTTTATTAATAAACAGTATGTCAGAACAGAGGAGGTGGCAGGCTCTTCACATGCGAGTGTCAGGGGCAAAAAACTCCTGGAGCAGGCCCTGGGTCGCAGCACAGCAAGGGGATGTGCAGCAGGGGTAACAAGGTGAGGGCCGAATCTGATGGAGTGTTATTCTAGCGGCCATGTTGTTGATCAGCAAACCATGGGGTTCTCGATTGGTTGAGTAGGCATCAACTTTCATCCTAGATGACATCTGACTACCCAAGCGGTGGGTTCGTCCAGATACCTACTCTAGTGGCACGGCCCGGGAACAGGTCAGCGGCCCTCAACTGTCTCAACCAGTGTCTCTGTCCTGTTCTGGTTCCCTCAGCCGAAAACTCAGTATGTGGTCTGGATCTCAGCGCCCACCTATACAGCATGGGACAAAACAAATTGAGGACAGGTCAGCAGTACTTGGCAACGAAAGATGAGAGTGGGGCAGACATCCCCTGTTCTTGCAGTATTGTTGTGGAGGAGTGGCATGGGAAGGTTTTTTGGCGAGCAGGTATCAGCCTATGAATACCAAGACCATTGCGGAGGTCAGCAGTGACGATCCAAACATCTTGAAGTATAAAGTGGTGGTTCCAGAATCCATTTTCTGCGTTAACCAGTTTGGTCAAATGCAGGCGTATGGGAACTTGAACTGAAAGGAGACCATAAACTACAAGGGAATGTTGTAGGTGCATATTTTGCATTTCTGTACCATTGTTGATTGAATTCAGTACCAAACAAAACTGGAATGGAGACAGATACAATAAAGAAGCAAAAGCAAATGCTGCAATCGGGCTTTGGAGAACCTCTTCAGTATGGAAGAATGTAGATATTCGTATGTATCCAACTTACAGAAAAGTAAAAACACGAGTCCATCTGGAGGGCCCTCCCCTGTTACCGTGGAACAAATTAAATCTCACACAGATTTTCAAGTGGTTTAAAGAAGACATGTTGATAAACGTAATTGTTCATGCTTGAACAGATAACACTGTGCATAAAGGAAAAAGTTTGCTGAATATCTAGGTGTCCAGATTTTGAAAAGCTGTGGAAATACTTTAGCTGCATTTGTTAATGGAAAAGGGCTCCTTACACAACCGCCTGGTCACGGGTGGGGCCCGCGACCCCGTCCCGGGTCGCGGGCACACCACCGCGGTCTCCGCACTTGCGGCACCGCGCCCGCATGTCGGGCGGTGGGCGCGCCTCACCCGGCCGGCCCGGCTCTCTCCCTTACTTACCCGGCGCGCTCCTGTTTGCTGTTCGGCTCCCGGCGCGCGCGCCCCGACAATCTAAGGCCTGCTGCGCGCGCCGGCACTGCGAGATTTAAAAGGGCCAGTGAAAACCGGTAATTGGCTATTGCCGGTCACTGCCCTTATTTATGGCCTGCCCCTTCCTGGGGTTCGTTGCCGGATCTTTAGTGCCATTGTGCCTATAGAGAAAGCGTTCTAAGCCTTGTTCCTGATATACCGTGTACCGTACCTTTAGCTTCCGTTCCTCGACCACGCTTCTTGCCGCCTGCCCTGACCTTGTGCCTGTCCACGACCACGAATCTGTGCCGCCTGCCCTGACCTTCTGCCTGTCCCCGACTACGAGCCTGCCTGACGATTCTGCACCACGCTATACCTCGGCTGCCACCGCAAGCAAGTCACGTCAGGGGGGACGACCTGGTAGACTCCCGCCGCAGCAAGTCCATCCCGCTTTGCGGCGGGCTCTGGTGAAAACCGGGACCTACTTAGATTCCGTTCCCTGGCGTGGCTTACACCATCGCTTGCGGTGGTCCAGTGGATCCACTTCTACGTCCGGGTACGTGACAGTAAGATCCGGCCATGGATCCCGCCAAGGTGCCTCTGCCGTCTGACGCTGACCTCACCACCATTGTGGCTCAGCAGTCACAACAGCTCGCTCAGCAAGCCCAGCAACTCGGCCATCTCTCCGCCATGATGCAGCAGCTCCTGGCCGCTCAGCAGCAACCACCCGCTCCCGTGGCTCCCGCTGCTCCCCCGGCTCCGGCTCCAACCGCTGGCCCACGGCTCCGTCTATCTATGCCGACCAAGTTCGATGGGGACTCCAAGGCCTGCAGGGGCTTTATCACCCAATGCTCCCTGCACATTGAGTTAATGGGCAACCAATTTCCTACCGAACGGTCTAAGGTGGCGTTCGTGCTAAGCCTTCTTTCCGGGAAAGCCCTGGCCTGGGCTACCCCCCTCTGGGACAGGGACGACCCGGTCACAGCTAACCTGGCTTCATTCCTCACCGAGTTCAGGAGCGTTTTCGAGGAACCATCCCGGGCTTCGTCTGCCGAGAACGCCTTGCTAAATCTACGCCAAGGGGACTCATCTGTAGGCGATTATGCCGTACGTTTCCGCACTTTGGCCTCTGAGTTGTCGTGGAATGAAGCGGCGTTGACTGCCACCTTCAAGAAGGGCCTCTCCAGCCGCATCAAGGATGCCCTATCTGCCCGGGATCTCCCGTCTTCCTTGAGTGACCTTATCTCCCTGGCCACTCGGATTGACATCCGTTTCTCGGAACGCCAGGAGGAACTCCGGCTGGAACGGGAGCAAGCTAGACCCCGTCGTCTTCTCGTCTGGCCCCAGTATTTCAAAGGCCGCCTCAGTTGCCCTCGCCACCTGCCGCCGAAGAGGCCATGGAGGTGGATCGGGCCCACCTGTCTACAACTGAGCTGACCAGAAGACGTGAGGAGAATCTTTGTCTGTACTGTGGCAGTGCAGACCATTTCCGCAGATCCTGCCCACTGCGCCCTCAGCGTCCGGGAAACGGGCGCACCTAGGACACGTAGGAGAGGCGTCCCTAGGTGAGAGCAAGCCCTCTCCTCGCCTGACCATGCCCGTGATCGTCGGCACTGTGTCTGGTGCCCAGTTTCAGGCTACTGCTTTCCTGGACTCTGGGTCTGCCGGAAATTTCTTGGACGCTGCCCTGGTATCCCAGCATAACCTCCCTGTGATCCGCCTGGAGAGAAGCCCCTACTCATCTCCTCGGTCAGTGGAGAGATTCTCAAGGATCCAATTCGGTTCCGAACTGAGCCCCTGGTCCTACAAGTGGGGGTGTTGCATAAGGAGAGACTTGCGTTCTACGTACTACCCCGTTCCTCCTCGTCCATTCTCCTGGGTCTCCCGTGGCTGCAACGCCACGCTCCCGTGCTCGATTGGCAGTCGGGCGAAGTCCTAAGTTGGGGTACGGAGTGTCAGTCTCGCTGTTTGGTGGCACCTCGCCCGGTGCTTTCCGCTTCTTCGGGGTCGTCTAAGCCTCTGACGGGCCTTCCTGCACCATACCAAGCCTTTGCAGACGTCTTCTCCGAGAAGCAAGCTGAGACGTTGCCGCCCCATCGCCCATACGACTGTCCTGTTGATCTTCTGCCCGGGACGTCTCCTCCACGTGGCAGGGTGTACCCCCTGTCGGTACCTGAGACCTTGGCTATGTCTACCTATATCAAGGAGAATCTCCAGAGGGGGTTTATCCGCAAGTCCTCCTCCCCAGCTGGGGCCGGGTTCTTCTTCGTGGCTAAGAAGGACGGTAGTCTGCGTCCTTGCATAGACTATCGTGGCCTCAACAAGATTACGGTAAAGAACCGCTATCCCCTGCCTTGATCACGGAACTCTTTGACCGTCTACGAGGGTGCCAAGATCTTTACTAAACTGGACCTGCGAGGGGCTTATAATCTCATACGGATTACGTGAGGGCGACGAATGGAAGACCGCTCTTCAACACCCACGACGGGCACTTCGAGTCCTGGTCATGCCCTTCGGGCTCTGCATTGCCCCGGCCGTCTTCCAAGAATTCGTCAATGACATCTTCCGGGACCTACTGTACACATGCGTGGTTGTGTATCTTGACGACATTCTGGTTTTCTCACCCCGACCTTGAATCCATCAAGTTCACGTGCGCAGGTCCTCAGACGTCTAAGGGCCAACCGCCTATATGCCAAACTTGAGAAGTGCCAGTTTCATCAGCAGAGCCTACCATTCCTCGGCTACATCATTTCTGACAAGGGTCTACAGATGGATCCCGCGAAGTTGTCTGCCGTCCTACAGTGGCCGCGTCCCGTGGGTCTCCGAGCCATACAAAGATTCCTGGGGTTCGCCAACTATTACAGGCAATTTATACCACATTTTTCCTCGCTGGTGTCTCCCATAGTGGCTTTAACCAAGAAGAACGCAAATCCTAAGCTCTGGCCACCAGCGGCAGAGGAAGCCTTCTCTAAGTTAAAATGTGCCTTCGCCTCTGCGCCAGTGCTCTCTCGGCCTGATACTGAACAACCATTTTTTCTCGAGGTCGACGCCTCCTCGGTGGGGGCCGGGGCCATACTCTCCCAGAAAGGGCCCAAAGGCAAAACCCTCACTTGCGGGTTCTTTTCGAAAAGTTTTTCCTCGGCTGAAAGGAACTACTCTATCGGCGACCGGGAATTGCTGGCCATCAAGCTGGCTCTGGAGGAGTGGCGGTATCTCTTGGAGGGGGCTCGTCACCCTGTCAGCATCTATACCGACCATAAAAACCTGCTGTATCTCCAGACTGCCCAACGCTTAAATCCACGCCAGGCTCGTTGGTCTCTCTTCTTCTCCCGGTTTAATTTTCTCATTCATTTTCGCCCGGCGGAGCGAAATGTCAAGGCCGACGCCCTCTCCCGTGCTTCGGATGTTACTGGGGACGAGTCCACTCCACGGCACATTATCCCTCCAGAACGGCTCATCTCTGCCGCACCAGTAGATCTGCAACACATTCCTCCCGGCAAGACATACGTCCGTCCAGCTCTTCGGAAGAAGATATTGTCATGGGGTCATTGCTCCCGTATGGCGGGGCACCCAGGAGTACAGAGGTCCTGCTCTCTCATCTCCCGTTTCTACTGGTGGCCGAGCCTAGCCCAGGATGTTCGTGAGTTCGTGGAGGCCTGCGCTTCCTGTGCCCGGAACAAGTCTCCTCGTCTCAAACCGGCAGGTCTGCTCCTGCCTCTACCTATACCCAGCTGTCCTTGGACCCATGTGGCCATGGATTTTATCACGGATCTCCCTCCTTCCGCTGGCAACACCGTGATCTGGGTGGTCACTGACCGATTTTCTAAGATGTCCCACTTTATCCCTCTGCCGGGCCTACCCTCAGCTCCTCGCCTTGCCAGTCTATTTTTTCTGCATATTTTTCGGTGCATGGGCTCCGCAGCACATAGTGTCGGACCGTGGCGTTCAATTTGTTTCCAGATTCTGGCGCTCCCTCTGTAACCAACTACAAATGAAACTGGACTTTTCTTCGGCCTACCACCCCCAGTCCAATGGGCAGGTAGAGAGAGTAAACCAGACCTAGGTTGCTACCTGCGCCACTTTGTCTCCGCACGCCAGGATGATTGGTCCATGCTTGTTGCCCTGGGCCGAGTTTTCGTATAACTCGTTGGACTCGGAAGCTGCTGGAGCTGCTCCTTTCTTTATTGTCTACGGGCGACATCCCCGCCCGCCCCTCCCCCTTTCTGCGCCCTCGGAGGTCCCTGCTGTGGAAGAGCTGGTCCAGGACCTGACAGCTATCTGGAAACAGACTCGCCATTCGCTACTCCAGGCCTCCGCCCGCACCAAGGCTCAAGCCGACAAAAAGCGAAGATCTCCGCCAACTTTTTCGCCAGGTGACAAGGTGTGGTGTGCGTCTAAATATATACGTTTCAAGGTTCCCAGCTATAAGCTGGGTCCCCGGTTCCTGGGTCCATTCGAGGTGCTCAAGCGCATTAACCCAGTAGCATACAAGCTCCGCCTTCCCCCCACTATGAGGGTCCCGAACTCCTTCCATGTCTCCCTGCTAAAACCGGTCATCCTTAATCGCTTCTCTCGGGTACTTTCTCCTCCCACTCCTGAGGCCGACACCACCGATGTCTTTACTGTAAAGGAGATTCTAGATATGAAGACGGTCAGAGGGAAGCGATTTTTTCTCATTGACTGGAGGGGGTTCGGGCCCGAAGAGAGGTCCTGGGAGCCAGAAAACAATATTCTGGATCGGGAAATAATTCAGAGGTTCCTCCGGACCAGAAGGAGGGGGAGGCCGAAGGGGGGGGGTACTGTCACGGGTGGGCCCGCGACCCCCGTCCCGGGTCGCGGGCACACCCGCGGTCTCCGCACTAGCGGCACCGCCGCCCGCATGTCGGGCGGTGGGCGCGCTCACCCGGCCGGCCCGGCTCTCTCCTACTTACCCGGCCGCGCTCCTGTTGCTGTCTCTTGGCAATCATCTCGGTGAACGACTGCTGGCACCATAAATGCCGAGGAGCAGGAGTATCTGGACCGGTAGATGATGTAATAGAAAGGGAGTTGTCTTCGGCAGAGGTGGTGAAGCCTTGACTGCCTGAAATGGGAGGCGTGCCACTGGGTGCTGCAGCTGTTGGGACAGGATGGACCACCACATCTGAAACACGTATGTTGACACTGCATGATGTTGATGCAGGGCCGTAGTGCCAACGTTAGGTACCTGGTCACGCTTTACTTTCTGCTCACAGATTCTACATATAGTTATGTTCGCCTCCTCTGGCGTCTCGTCAAAAAACTGGCACACTGCCGAGTAGGTGATTTAACCACTAAAGCTCCGCACTGACTGACTGTTACCGCCGCTGACCGGTGAGCCACTGTGTCGCTACTTTCTGGGACCTGCAAAGTGGGTGGTCTAAATTGTGGCCATTTGGCTCCCAACCTCGCACTGCTGACACCCTGCTGACTCCCGGCCACACTACCGACTTATGTTCTACGCCACTGCCTGACACGCAAGCTGCCGCTCTCTTCTCCGAATGATAATGATGAACCCTTGTACACTGTTGGTCTGGGTCAGCTGATAGCATCACATGGCTTTCAAAACCACCAGTATGTGATGACACCCAACTTTACATCTCCGGCCCAGACATTAACTCTCTACTGTTAAAGATCCTAGATTGTCTGTCGTCCAAATCCTCCTTCTTCTCCTCCCATCTCCTAAAACTTAATGTAGAGAAAACGGAATGCTTCCAGGGCCGGGATAATGTGTAGTCGAGGGTAGGCGACCGCGTAGGGCGCCACTTCATCCCAGGGAGAAAAGGGGGCACAAGGAGGCATGGAGTGGGCTGAATTTTCCATTTGGGGGGCACTGTATGCCTTGTTTAACTAGGGCACCTTACCTTGTCCCAGCCTTGCTTGCTTCACCCGGCTCCCAAGTGCGATCGGCTACATCGATTAGTGTTTGCCTGTCACCGCCGTCCACCTCAAAGGTGTCGCTGTACAAAGCCTGACCACTCGTAACATAACCCCCCCATTGCAACTCTCCTCATCACTATTTGCCCGCTTCTGCAAGAAGCAGCGGATGTCTTCCCCACCTCTTTGCTGCCCACTGTCCTCAAATATTTTGTCCTCACTGTATAATAGCACAGAGGCCACAGCACATAGTAGTTCTCTGGCTGTGGGAAGCGAACAGGACAGAGGTGGGTTGAGGACCGGTGAGAGCCCCTCACCTGCTCCCGGGCCGTGCCAACTAGGGGTTGTGTTGTGACAAACCCACTGACTCTTGGCTGGGGTTGTCAGATGTCATCTGGGAGAAAATGTATGACCTAGTGTGTGGTCAACACATGGCCGGTAGATGACACCGGATGTGTGGCCTCGCAGGGTGACTCCTGCTGTGACGTCCCCGTTACTGTGCTGCAATCTGTGGTGGCTCCGGTAACTACTTCTGTGTTCTTTGACGCTATCGTAGGATCTTAGCCCTCAGCTCATTTCTTTCCAGCTGGCGCTGACGTTACCTTGTCAGGCTGCGTTCCCACTTCAGTTTTTTGGTCAGTTTTGCCCCCGTAAGTGCCCAGGGAATTGAAGGGTGAAGCGATTCTAATAGCGGCGGCAGCCATGTGCGTGTCATACTAAAACACAACATTGTATGAAGACCAAACCAAGCTCCCTCTGCATATTTAAGCATGGCACAACGTTCTACAGCACCCTACAGCCTCTGTGCAGCCAGGAAATAGTTGTGTTTTAACGCGATACATCCCAAAGTAATTCGGACCCAAACAAATGTTGTCAGAAAATTCTGCGAAGTCGGCGAACCGAATTTTTGAGAAATTCGCCCATCTCTAGTGCTTATTATGGGAGATTTTAACCACTTACTGACATTTGACGTACTGGAATGCCATCAAGCCGGTAAGGATGTATGGGGAAGGCTCATTTGCTGAGCCCGCTCCATTCATGACCCGGTGCTGGCTGGTAGTACAGCTAATACCCGCCACTAACATACACTGTTCCTCACTCCTCCCTTCCCCCCACAATGAGATTCCTGGGGCGATTGGTTGGTATGGCAGCTGGGAGCCTGATGAAGGCTTCCATAGCTGTGATGTAATTGATTCTATTACTTCCTGTCTCTTCATATCACAAGGCATTATGGGAAAGGAGCTGAGAAGCTTAAGAGCCCTCTGTTGGATGTAACAAATCCTAAATTTGCTTTTGACCCACTGGGGCTTTGGAAAGCAAACGGGATATTTAGCCAAGCCCCTTTCTGAGCCACTCATTGCCTCTCACTCAGCCAAGCCAGCATCGCTCTGCTCTGTACTGATGAGGGGCAAACACCCCGAAACGGCTGTATACAGATAGGTGATGCTGTCTTGGCTAAATATCCAGTTTGCTTTCCAAAGACCCAGTGGGTCGAAAGCAAATTTAGGATTTGTTACATCCAACAGAGGGTGCTTGAGCTTCTCAGCTCCTTTCCCATAATGCCTTGTGATATGCAGATGCTTCTGTGAGTGCAAAAAGGCAATTTTGAATCTCAACACGCCTATATAGGCGCTCTCCATAAGGAGAGATCGTCCCTTCATATCTCTTCGACATAGTAGAAGAAAAACACCAACATTTTTTGGTCATTTCATGTCCCTAAAAATTGGAATAAAAAGTGAAGCAAAAAGTTATTGTAAATGATACACATTCAGACAAATTCTTTTTAATCTTTTTATTAATGACCTTTCCGATAGGATTGAAATTCAAGTGTAATTTTACTTAAGGATACTTAGTTACTGTAATTGCCTCTTTCTCCATTTATAAACCATCCTGCTTTCTTTTCTTCTCCTCCTGCGTTAATTCTTTTTCATTTCTCTGAAAATTGATCTTGAAAGACAAACGGCGACAAGTATGAAGGAAGGCGCGTCAAAGTGAATAGTCGAGTCTCATTTTCAGTGTATAATGCGCCTGAATGTATGAAAGTGGTTTTTGTGCTCATAAATGGTGTGTAAAGTTCATCGCCCCACGCCTGTGTATTTGGCGCATTATGGAACTTAGGCGCATTAGTAATGCACCTAACATGTATAAAGGCTATAGACAGGCTGGAGATAAAAGAAAAGTCATTAGAATAGCATGTCAGTGAATAGAAATTTTGGGAATGATCCTGCTTGGAGGACCACAGGTCCCAGCAATACCTGTGCTGTTCTGGCTCTTGCTGTATGTAGAATAAAGGGTGAGAGCAGCAAAGATAAAATTTAATGTAGTAAAAATTTAAAATATAAAAATATGAACATCATCGTCAGTGGGTTATTTAATTTACAATTCATTTTAGATTCTATTAAGTTTAAATACATTTTATTGGTGATATTTTTAAATTTTGGGGACATTATATATTTTTATATTCATTTTTATGATCACATTTTTCATTAAATTTAAATAATTACATTTTATACAGTTTGATAATTATAATAAATGACTTTTTATTTATTTACTGGTGTAAGTGGTGAAATATTGGACATTTTTGCCCTTTACAGCAAATCTATCTCCACTCAGGTCCAGGCAGACCACATTGAGATAGATCTGCCTGTCAGAGCAGTAATGCGCCTAGTTTTGCCGAACCACATTCATATACGTGTCTAATATTACAAGTGTGGTGTGCCACGCCCCCAGAACGCCCCCTCATGTTAGGCGCATTTGACAGTGTTGAGTCTTACGAACAATGCGACTAACACATACATTAGGTGCATTAGACATCGTAGCCGGCTCAGTTAGGTGCATTGTACACCAGAAAAAGGATGAAAACCCCTTTCATATATGTCGTCCAAAATGGACTATTAGCTTTCTATGTCTGTAATGCACTGTATTTTAGACGGTTTTTCAGTGGATTCAGTATTTTGAATCCGCCAAAAATCCAACCATACCCAGCACTGTGTAGCCCTCAATAGAAAATCTGTGCTGTAGTCTACAAAGCAAAGTATTTTTTACTGAGGTATATTCCGCCGGACCCCAGTCGGATTCCCGTGCAGCCCATGTAATGGGCCGCCGGGAATCCAAAATCCGACCATGTTTTTTTGCATAAAAAACATATAAAAAAAAGCGATGCCGTGTGGTCTAGCAAAGTGAAAATGCCGTTGGATTTTGGTTGGCATTTTCTTGCTTGGTAGACCTAGCCAAAGAGATCAGGATGCATGCTGCCCATAAGAAGTCTCCAGAAAGGAGACAGGAAAGAGGAGAATTGTGTTCGACAGAGAAAGAGGCAGAGCGAGAGACAGACACATCTGTAACATTTAGTAATTGCTACTGGCTCACCCTAGTGCTAGATCCAGAGCTACATTTCTATTTACTGTCATAAAATGTTCTCCATGCCACTGCTGCTTCAGTGGATGCACTACAGAAAGAACCAAGAGCAGAATCTTCTCTTTTCTTTATGTGCTGTGTATGGGAGATATCATAGCAGCTAGTCTCCGCCCTCCCTGAAGCTAAGCTCAGAGAAAACTGACATTTGCCTGCTGAGGGAAAAAGATTGGTAGAAAATGTTAGCTATAAGCCTTATAATGGCTGGAAAAAGTACTGCTCCTTACACACATATATGAAAGCTTATTCTGAAATAACTCCAGAAGGTAGAGCTATGCCTCAATACTCAGCTTTAGAAAATATTCCAGCTAGACCTAAATACAGTGGCAGCATGGGCAGGCCACCGATAGGGCAGTACTAGAGGTACTGCTGTATGTGGCCCGGGCCGAATTGTGAAACAAGAAGGCCTGCTGGCAACGGGCTCCTTTGTTTCACATATCTGATAACATTATCAGGCCTGAGACCCAGTAACATTGAGGGCCAGCCACGGGACGGTAGTGCTGAGGGCCAGCAGTGGCTCCGCAGTACTGAACTGAGCAGTCACTTCTTCGCGCCGCTGTCTCTCCTTAACTGCACAGCCTATTCACTCTGCATAGGCTGTGCAGCCAAGGAGGCACCGGAGGAGCGTCCCCACGCTAGCGGCGCGATCACGCGGCCAGTGTTGGACCGAGGAAGGCACTCGGCCAGAGAAGGAGGAGAGGTAAGTATTATTATTATTAGTGCTTTATACACCTGCTTAACTGAGGGGACCCATATATACCTTTCTAACTGAGGGAACCTAAATATGCCCACCTGAGGGGACCTATATATAGCTGCCTAAATGAGGGGACCTATATATACCTGCCTAACTGAAGGGACCTATACATACTTGCCTAACTGAGGAAACCTATAGAGCTTCCTATCTGATGAGGGGAGCTATAGAACAGCCTAACTGAGGGGACTTATATGCCTATAAATAAGGATCTGCTGGAAAAGTGAGGATTCTAAGATGTGTATGTGGTAAATTCTGCAGAGACAAGTCGTGGCCGGGAGAGGTCATGATGGCGGTCTGGACCGAAAGCAAAAAAACAAGGGGAAGACGACCACTTCTTCCTGCGCTGGTACCTGGTCTAGGCTCAGTCTGGTGACATTGGAGCTCTGGTGGTGTCCCTGGAAGGGATGATAACTACATTAGTGGCAAGATGTCCTGGAGGTTGTCCCTACCATCTATCTCCCAGGAGCAGGTGAGGGGAACACACCATTTACTTGTTACACTGTAGTCAGGTGAGGGGAAGGGGGGGCACATAGTTTGTTTCCTGTCTGGTTTGCCTCCTGCAGAACTTTCTGTCCAACTTTTTACATTAACAGAAAGTTTTGCAGGATGTATGGTTTACTTTACTGAAGGGCAACCTACCTAACCCAGCTACCTACCTATGCTAATTGTGGCCAGAGGCAAGATTTAACAGGGGATTGCTTGATTGACAATACACTGCAGTACACAAGTACTGTACTATATTGTACTAGTGATCACTTGTACAAATACCCAGGTGAGACAGGAAAAAAAAAAGATTTAAAACTACATTGTTTTAAAATTTTACTGGCATAAAAAATATGGGAATTGTGTCTTTGTGTCAGTCACCTCCCTTATACTATAACATTGGAATTAAAGGTGGAAAAGTCATCTGCAGCCTAAAATGGAAAACGATACAAATAAAACCCCTAGCCCCATAACAACCTATCCCTGACACAACTTAGCTGACAGAAGGGGTCATTGGTCTAAAAAAAAACAGTAAAACACATTAAACTCTCTTTATAAATTATTATTATTATTATTATTATTATTATTATTACTTATTTTAGAGCGCCTTTGATTCCAGGGTGCTGTACATTCAAGGGGGTTACATACATAACATAGGTCAAGCAAGTACAAAGGTGACAATATGTGACAATCAACTGGCACAGAGGGAAGGAGAACCCTGCCCGTGAAGGCTTACAATCTACAAGGAAGGGGGAAAGAGACACAAGGTGGGGGAAAGACATGTTTGTGGAGGGTGTAGTGACAGCGGGGTATTGTAGGTTATATGCTCCTGAAGAGATGGGTTTTCAGGTTGCTTTCGAAGATGGTGAAAGTGGAAGAGAGTCTGATGTGTTGGGGCAGTGAGTTCCAAAGTGTGGGGGAAGCACGGGAGAAGTCTTGGAAATGGTTGTGTGAGGAGCTGACAGAGGAGAGCAGAAAAGAAGGTCCTGTGAGGAGCGGAGATTACGTGAGGGGAGATACCTGGAGATTAAGACAGAGATGTATGGAGGGGAGAGGTCATGGAGCGCCTTGTGGGTCATGGTTAGTAACTTGAAATTACTTTGCTGGGCAATGGGAAGCCAGTGAAGGGATTGGCAGAGGGGAGAGGCAGAGGAGTAGCGGGGAGAGAGGTGGATCAGACGGGCAGCAGAGTTGAGGATGGATTGGAGGGGAGCAAGAGTGCTATATGGGAGGCCACAAAGCAAGATGTTGCAGTAGTCTAGGCGGGAGATGACAAGGGCATGGACTAATGTTTTTGTAGTATCAGGGTTAAGGAATGAACGGATTCGTGAATTATTTTTCAGGTGGAGGCAGCAGGCGGAGGTAAGGAGGTAAGGGTGTGGATGTGTGGTTTGAAGGACAAAGCAGAGTCAAGGGTTATCCCACGGCAGCGGACAATAAATCTGGTATTGATGGAATTCTACTGACCCACAAAATAAAGATAAAATGTCATTAATATCACATAGTAAGTTTCCGCAAAAATAAACCCAAAAAATGAGTCACCTCCTAACCCCCATCCACCCTATGGTGTTTTTTGGGGGGTGGGGTTGGGAGGGCAGACACTTTAGCTGTATGAGGCCCTGAAATTCCTGATGGCGGCCCTGGGCAGCCATACAGCAGAGGAATTATAAGCATTATTACATATAGACTACAATAAAAGAGGAGGACCTGCGTATTCTAGTAACAAGTAAGATAAGCAGCAGCACTTAATGTCAAGCAGGAGCTATAAAAGATTTTAGTGTGTATAAAGAGAGAGATAAAAACCCTTGATCCCAAGGTAATGCTTGGAAACATAGAAGACTTATGGCAGAAAAAAAGCACATATTGCTCCTAGTCTGCCTCTATATTATTTCCTTTTTCCTTTTATTTTAGGAAAGATACATGTATTTCCCAGGTAAGTTTATAATCACTTATAGCTGAATTTTCAACCACATCTGCTGAATGTTTGTTCCACGCATTTACTAGTCTTTCAGTAAAAAAATATTTACTGACTTTGCTTCTGATCTTCCGGTTGATTCATTTTACATTGTGCCCTCTTGTTCTTCTATTAAGTTTCTTGTTAAAAGCATTTTTATCCACAATTTTTTTAATCCTTTAACCCTTATTTAAAGGTTTAGATCATGTCCTCTTTTTCCTGTCAATGCTTTTAGGTGCTCAGCAGTTCTAGTAATTTTACTTACCTGCAGGTGAATACAGAATTTTTGACTAATGTAATAGTGTATTCCGTTGGAACTGCTCTCTGATTGGCTGACAGACACAGTGCTTTTTATACTGACAGGAAGTCAGTGCCTCTATGCATTCCCATAAGACTGACTTTGTTAATTCTGTAAGAATGCTGAGCGGTGTTGGACTGGTATGCCTGGGGTCCACAGGTGGAGTTGACTCTTGTGGCCCACCCTATAGCTACTGCACATAACTCTTGCGTTCTGCCTCTCATTTTTCACCTTTCTAACTGAAAAGAAGCCCCAGGTCTGCTACATTAAGTGGCTCCCATGTCCAGTGGCCCACCAGGTGTTTCCCTGTGGGCCAGTCCGAGCCTGATTGACTTCGGGATTACATAGCCATGCTGTGTGTTTCAGCTACTCAGAGTGCAGGTCAGTTGCAGCAGGGACAGTGTCGGACTGGGGGGTCTGGGGCCCACAGGGAAATGTCTCGGGGCCGCCACCCTACTGTACATGAAAATAATACGGCCTCTCGGACATAAAAGGCCCATTTTTACCACATATACGTGTGCAAAACAGAACTCTATTGGGTGTAGTACAATAGCAAGTTAGTCTCACATTTTGTCAGTCTATACATATCATAGAGACAGGGTCTTAAGTAGTCATCCATATCCCCCTCACCCACAATAAAATATCCCCCTCCACCCAAATACAATATCCACCTCCACCCACATACAATATCCCCCACCTACATACAATATCCCCTCCACCCACATTACAATATCCCTCTCCACGCCACATACAATACCCCCTCCCCCACATACAATATCCTCTCAAGCCACCTACATATCCCTCCACCCACATTACAATATCCCTCTCAGCACATAACAATATCCCTCACCCACATACAATATTCCCATCCACCACCATCAATATCCCCCTCACCCAAATACATTATCCCTCCACTCACTTACAATATCCCCTCCACCCACTACAATTATCCCCCGCCACCCACATACAATATCCCCCTCCACCACATACAATATCCCCTCACTCACTTTTTAAACAATATCCCCTCCTCCCACTACAATATCCCCCTCCACCCACATAACAATTCCCACACACCCACATCTACAATATCTCCTCCCACGTTTCCCTGGGTCCCGCACTCACACCTTCTAAAATAACACCAGCAGGAAAGTAAAAGTGGTAACATCTATCACAGGGTCAGGTTTTCCCTCACTCTTCAATCAGGCGACACATGTTCGCTGCCACTATACCGCGCAATTATAAACTTACTAACACTTGCCATATGGATACCACATAGAGGTCAGACACCAGCTCAGGTATAACCTAAACACTGCCATATAGCCACAGAGTGATTCAGGACACCAGCTCAGGTATAACCTACAACACCACCTTTAGAGATCACGAGAGGTCAGGACACCAGGAACTCAGGTATAACCTACAACACCGCACATATGAAGGAACCACATAGTGATAAGACACCAGCTCAGGTTTTAAACCTACAACACTGCAATTTGAGATCACAGAGAGAGGTCAGACACCAGCTCAGGTATAAACTACAACACCGCCATATAGAGACTACATTAGAGGTCAGCACACCAGCTTCAGGCTATAATCTACAAACACCGCCATTAGAGACCACATAGAGGTCAGACACCAGCTCAGGTATAACCCTACAACACCCGCCTTAGAGACCCATAGTGGTCCGAAACCAGCTAGGTATAACCTCAACACTGGCCATATTGAGGACACAGCGACGGTCCAAGACTACCAGCTCAGGTATAACCTACAACCACCGCCATTATAGAGACCAAATAGTGGTCCGAAACCAGCTCCAGGTATAACCTACATACACCGCCATCTAGGGACCACATAGAGGTCAGACACCAGATCAGGTATAACCTACAACACCACCATATAGAGACCACAATTAGAGGTCAGACACCAGCTCAGGTATCAACCTACAACACTTGCCATATTGAGACCCACATAGAGGTCAGACAACAGCTCAGGAATAACCTAAACACTTCTATATGGAGAACCCACATAGTGGTCAGGACACCTGCTCTGGTTAAAACCTACAACCACCACCATATAGAGACACATAGAGGATGAGACACCAGCTCAGGTCACATCAAAACACTTTTTTTTGTTTTTTTTACCCCAAGTGAATACAGCATTGATCCAATATAGAGTAAAATAATCACTAATATCCAGGGGACCACCGGAGAGTCTTTATCTGATGAGTCGTGTTCTTCTCTCATGAGTCGTGTTTCTTATTCCACTTTTCTTCTGCATCCGTTCCACACCGCCATCGATGATTTGTCCCGGCCACCACTCATCCCTGCAGAAGAAATTACACACCAAATATCTTAGAATCCTCAATTTTTTCCAGCATCTTTTACCTGTTCCACTCTGTACAAACTTCCAGGTGTGGAAAGAACAGGTAAAAGACCTAATTTAGAGGGACTAGTTATCTAAGGGGTTGGAAGGTGGGGAGCGTGAGAACTAACCCCATTGAGATAATGAATACTAACTCATGGGCTGATGCCTCAATTATGATTACCAGGGTAGGTAGGCAAAACTAGGTAGGTAGGCACTTGGGAAGGGCCCCCCGTGTACCAATAGAGGGGCCCTCTTTTAGGTAGGTAGACCCCCGCTGGATAAGTTGGACAGCCCGGGCACAGGTAGGTTGGTGATGGTCCTAGCCGACGGTTGGTTCGGTAAACAAGCACCAGTTAGATAAGCTACGTGCTCCAGTTAGGCAAGTTGTTAGGCTACAGTTAGGTTGGTGGACCCCTGTTAGGTAGGCGTAGGTCGTGTTGGTGTGGTTCCCTTTTAGTTTAGGCCTGTAGGTAGCGTGGTTGCCCACTAGTTTAGGTAGAGTGTAGGTAGTTTGGGTCCCTTGATATAGGCCTTTCAAGCAGTTAGGGACCCCCTTTAGGTAGTATACAGGCAGATAGGGCTTCCCTTGAAGTAGTATACAGGCAGTTAGGGGTCTCCTTTAGGTAGTATACAGGCAGTTAGGGGTCTCTTTAAGGTAGTATACAGGTAGTTAGGGGCCTCCTTTAGCTCAGTGTTCAGGAAGTCAGGGCCCCACCCTTTTAGCTAGTCGTGCAGGCTAGGTCAGGGCCCACCCTGATAGCTAGTGTGTAGGTAGTCAGGGCCCCCTTTAGTATTTAGGTAGTCAGGCCCCCCTTTATGTAGCAAGGGCCCCCCTTTATGTAGCCAGGGCCCCCTTTGTTAGTCAGGGCCACCTTTATATAGTCAGGGCCTTTAGTATTTAGGTAGTCATTGGCCCCCTTTAGGTAGCCAGGGCCCTTTATGTCGTCAGGGCACCCGATAGTAGTCAGGGCCCTTATGTGCCAGGCCCACTTTAGGATAGAAAGGATCCCCTTTATGATAGCCAGGGCCCCCTTTCTGTTTGTCCGGGCCTCCGATATGTAGCCAGGGCCCCCCTTTAGGTAGCCAGGGCCCCACTTTAGATAGCCAGGGCCCTTCTTTATGTAGCCAGAGCCCCCCCTTTGTAGTCAGGGCCCCTCTTTATTAGTCAGGGCCCCCCTTTATTAGTCAGGACCCCCTTTATTGTAGTCAGGGCCCCCTTTCTTATAGCCAGGGCCCCCTTTCTTATAGCCAGGGCCCCCTTTCTTATAGCCAGGGCCCCCTTTCTTATAGCCAGGGCCGCCTTTCTTATAGCCAGGGCCCCCTTTCTTATAGCCAGGGCCGCCTTTAGATAGCCAGGGCCCTCCTTTATGTAGCCAGAGCCCCCCCCCCTTTGTAGTCAGGGCCCCTCTTTATTAGTCAGGGCCCCCCCTTTATTAGTCAGGGACCCACTTTTGTAGTCAGGGCCCCTTTCTAAGTCAGGGCCCCCTTTCTTATAGTCAGGACCCCTTTCTTATAGCCAGGGCCGCCTTTCTTATAGCCGGGGCCCCCTTTCTTATAGCCAGGGACGCCTTTCTTATAGCCAGGGCCCCCTTTCTTATAGCCAGGGCCGCCTTTAGATAGCCAGGGCCCTCCTTTATGTAGCCAGGGCCCCCCCCTTTGTAGTCAGGGCCCCTCTTTATTAGTCAGGGCCCCCCCTGTGTTAGTCAGGAGCCCCGTTATTGTAGGCAGGGCCGCCTTTCTGAGTCAGGGCCCCCTTTCTTATAGTCAGGGCCCCCTTTCTTATAGCCAGGGCCGCCTTTCTTATAGCCAGGGCCCCCTTTCTTATAGCCAGGGCCGCCTTTCTTATAGACAGGGCCCCCTTTCTTCTAGCCAGGGGCCGCCCTTCTTATATCCAGGGCCCCCTTTTCTTATTAGCCAGGGCCACCTTTCTTATAGCCACGGGCCGTCCTTGCTAATAGCCAGGGCCCACTTTCTTCATAGCTGGGCGCCTTTCTTTATAGCTAGGGCCCCCTTTCGTATAGCCAGGGCCGCCTTTTTTATAGCCAGGGGTCGCCCTTTTTTAGCCCAGGGCCCCCTCTTTCTTATAGCTAGGGCCCCCTTTCTTATAGACAGGGCCCCCTTTCTTATAGCCAGGGCCGCCTTTCTTAAGCCAGGGACCCCTTTTTCTTAGCCAGGGACCGCACTGCTTATAGACCAGGGACGCCCTTTCTTGATTAATAAAAAACAAACAAAAAAAAGACACCTTACCTGGCTCGGGCTCCTGCTTCCGGGGCGGCGGGGAACACGCTCGAGGGTGCCGCCGGCTCGTACTGCCGCCCTCCCTGCATAGGCGGCGTTTGGTGATGTGACGTCACCGCGCCGTACGTCTGCAGTAGGGGCCGGCGCCCGGGAAGGCTGGAAGGCCTAACACTTTTAGCCTGCCAGGGAGTTCAGCGGATCGCAGCGCTGTGGCGCTGTGCTCTGCTGGACACCACGCAGCCCTGGGTCGGGGACATTTAGTCACCCAACTCCCGGGACCGGTCTCTGGACGATCGGGTTGCAGGGCCGGGCGTTCAGAGACCGGATGCGCGGACCGGGGCCCCGGGGAGCGACGGCACTGCCTCGGGGCCCCACAGGCGGCTCGGGGGGGGCCCACCGGGGGATTCACCGATCCCCGGGCGGCCCAGTCGAGCACCCTCTGGGAGCAGGGATAACTTCCTATATTTAGTTACGGGTAAGCAAAATTACTATCACTACTGTACACCTTAAAGGGGTTGTCTCGCTACAAAGATCAGTTTTCAACATGTAGGGAACAGTAAATGAAGACGTTTTCCAAATATATTGCGTTGTTCTTTTTTTTTTTTTTAAGAAGGCTACAAGTGATTTTATCACCATTCTGTGTCTCTCTGGTTCCCCAACAGTGAAACCGACCTGTGTACATCTCCCCCCTGCTGTTTGTTCTATCTGATAGCAGGGAGTGACTCTCATCACCCAGGTTGTTGGCACAGACAAGAACTTGTAGTCTGAGAGCTTGCTTGTTATTGATAACTTTCAGGACAAAGAAAGTAATTACTGCTGTTTACTTAAATCTCATGCTGTCAGAACCAGGGAAGCTTCTGAGTTAACCCCTTAAGGACCCAGCCAGTTTTGGCCTTCCTATTTTTGAAATCTGGCATGTGTCACTTTATGTGAGAATAACTTTTTGACACTTTTACCTATCCATGTGATTCAGAGACTTTTTTTCCTGGGGCACGTTGTGCTTTAAGTTAGTAAAAAATTTTTGATCCAACAATACTTGTTTTTTTTTTGAAAAATATCAAATTATGAAAATTTGGAAAAATTTGTCATTTTTAAATTCCCAAAAATGATGCTGAAAGACAGAAAAAACTATTCACCCAAAAAAGATAACTAGCATCTACCATTCGTCCCCCCTATAGGTTTGGGATCATTTTTTTAAATGTTTTTTTTTTTTTACGCATTAAAGGGGAGAAACTTTTTAAATAATTTCTCACATTTTCAAGAAAATTTGACGTGGCTTTGAGGGGCCTGCATGTTAGATACCCCCATAACATGCAGAAACTAGACCCCTTAAAGTATTTACAAAAGTTGTTTAGGAAGTTTGTTAATCCTTTAGGTATTTCACAGAAATTAAAGCAAAGTGGAGGTGAAATTTCAAAATTTCACTATTTTTGCAGATTTTCAATATTTATCCATTATTCACTGGAATGCGGTAAATGTGACTAGGTAAATGCAATATTATATCAATTCCCCCAGATTCTGCCGTTTTTAGAGATATCCCATATGTGGCCGTAGTGGCGCAACCACAAGGCTCAGAGTAGGAGGAGCAACTACCTGACTTTGGGGTCTCATTTTCAATACGATTTTATTTAGGCGCCATTTCAGGTTTGCGGACACCCTAAGGTGCTAAAACTTAATAAACACCCCTAAAAGACCCCATATTGGAAACTACACCCATTAAGGAATATATTCAGGTGTGTAGTGAGTATATAGACCCCACAGGTGATTCCCAAATTTTTTTAGCATTAGGCTGTGAAAATGGAAAAAAAATTTTTTTTCCATCAATCTGCAATTTTAGCTTAAAATGTTTCATATATACAAGGAATCCTGGAAAAAAGAACCCCAAAATTATGTTAAGCCATTTCTTCCAAGTTCGGCAATACCATACATGTGGGTGTAAACTGCTTTTTGAGAGCATGTCAGGGCGTATAAGGGAGGGAGCGCTATTTTGCTTTTGGAACGCAGATTTTGGTGGGGCCATGTCACATTTGCAAAGCCCCCAAAGTAGTTGAACAAGTGAAACCTTCCAGAAGTCGCCCCATTTTGGATTCAACAGCCCTCAGGGATCTCATCTAGGGGTGCACTGTGCATTTTAGGTGTTCCATAGTTTTTTTTAGCATTGGGCAATGAAAATAGGGGGAAAAAAAGCAGTTCCGCCATTGTTTTTGGATTTCAATGTTCGCCGTGCAGTGTAAATGACAGGAAAACTTTACTATGGGGGTCGGTACAATTACAGTGATATAGATTTTATGTAGTTTTTTTCTGTTTTATTACTTTTACGCAATAGAAATATGTCTATAAAAAATTGCGTTTTTAAGTTGTCCTATTCTGCCAGCCATAACTTTTTTATTTTTCTGTGTACGGAGCTGATTATGGGCTTGTTTTTTGCGGGATGAGTTGATGTTTTTATTGGTACCATTATGGGGTGCATATGACACTATTTTCATTTATTAAGGTTTTTGTGAAACTTTTGAACAAAATACAGCAATCTTGGTAGTGTTTTTTATTTTTATTTTTTATAGCGGTCATTGTACAGTATATATGACATGCTAGCTTTACTCAACAGATCAATACAATTACAGCGATACACAATTTGTATATTTTTTTTATGTTTTACTGCTTTTATACAATAAAAACACTTTTATTCAACCAGGAAAATACGTTTTTGCATCGCCATAGTCTGAGAGCCATAACTTTTTAATTTTTCTGTGTTTGGAGCTGTGTAGGGAATTTTTTTTTGGGGGATGAGTTGACGTTTTTATTAGTATAATTTTTCGGGGGACAAGGCTTTTTGATCGCTTTTAAATCAATTTATTGGAAGGGAGGGTGAAGAAAATACTGCAATCCTAGTAGTGTTTTTTATTTTTATTTTTAACAGCGCTCACTGTGCAGTATCCGTGATAAGTTAGCTTTACTCTTTGGGTCGATACCATTATGGCGATATCCTGTTTATATAGTTTTTTTTATGTTGAAGCACTTTAAAAAAAAATAAAAGTGTTTTTAGTGTGTAAAACAATATTTATGCATCGCTATCTTCTGAGAGCCATACATTTTTTATTTTTATGTATAGAGAGCTGTCTAAGGCCTTATTTTTGCGGGATGAACTGACGTTTTAATTGGTACAACTTTGGCGTTTATAGGAGTTTTTGATCGTTTTTTATTCCATTTTATGTGCTTTGTATGAACAAAATCTTTTTTTACGGCGTTCAGCGTACGGGTTAATTAGCATGACAGATTTATAGGGCATGTCGTTTTCGCATGCGGCGATACCAAATAGGGTACTTTTAATTTTTTTGATCGTTTGTAAAGGGGAAAAGGGCGGCGTACATATTTTTATTTTATTTTTCGTGTTTTTGTTTTACTTGTTTTTCACTTTTTTTACTTTTTTTTTACTTTTTCACATTTTTTTTTTAACTTTTCCCCATAGGGGATTTGAATGAGAGATCTTCAGATCCCTCATTCAATAGGAATCTTTACATAGCTTGTGGCTGTGTACTGGTTCCTATGGCAACTGTCAGTGACAATGCCGGGCCATGCGCACAGGGCACGGCCGGGCATCGTGACGTCACAGACAACACGGAAGGCATTCTATGCCTTCCGTGCTGTCTGTCAGCACACAGCAGCTGCGTCTTCCTTAGTTATTGCGACCCGATGGTCGCGATAAATAAGGGGTTAACCTTGCCCCCCCCTCTCCTCCCCGGAATGATCTCGGGTCCGGGCCGACGCTGCGGGATGTCAGCGTCGGCCCCGACGTATGCATACGTCCAGGTGCGTGAACCCCCAAACGACCAAGGTCGTTAAGGGGTTAATCTAATTAGCAGAAGTCTGAATACATGGCGCTCATATGCTAATTACAGACAGCTTGACCAGGAAGTGACAAAGCAAAGCAGCATTATTTCATTCATGCATCCTATGAAACTTTGAGATGAGACAACCCCTTTAAAGTTTTGCCCAATGAACTATGGAGAAAAAAACCAGAGTAGTACTTTAAGGTCTTTCCTTATATGTTTTGTGCTTGATACCTTCCACCATTTTTGTAGCCTGCTTTTGGACCCATTCTGTTTCCTCAATGTCTTTTTGTAGGTGAGGTTTCCTGAATTGAACACAGCTGAGCACATTTACTAATCCTAATACTTAGGCAGGGTAAACCTAAACTAAACAGGCTAAAGATGTGCCAAATCTATCACAGTGGCTCATGTGCTATGATAAATCTGATGCATGTTTAGACACTTTTGTCTAACTTTACACCACTTACTAGTTGGTTTGGTTTAGGCCAATAATTGTGCCAAAATTTAAGCACATTTTTTCTGCCTGGTGTCACTTGCTAAATCAAGGCCTCTTACCATAAAACCAGAGCCCTTTCCATAAGGCCATGCCTCCTTTATTAGACATGTTGCAAAAGTGTCCACAAACTCTCTGAAAGAGATACTTGTGTACCAGTAACAGCAGGATCTCCTAGTGAAACAGAATCATGTGTTTCCTTACACATACTCGTAATATGAGCTTAAAGGGGTTTTCTCATTTCAAAGATCATAGTTCAATAAGTGGGGACGAAAAATCTAAGCTTGTAGGTAGGCCCTTGGTTACCATAAGCAAAAGTGCTATGATTTAAGAGAAATGGGCCGTTTGTTAATTCGTGGAAGTGATAGAGATCTCCGGTCGGGTTACTCCCAGGTCCTGCCCCCGGTCCCGTATTCAGGGAACGCGCGTCAGAAGGAGTAGCAGGGGAGAGGCTGGTATGGGAGGAGCAGGACATGTGTGCACAGAGATGCTTACACCGAGTGCCCGCCCCCAGTCCGTGGTTTGGTCACGCCGGAGACGGAGTAACCTATATGGAGCGCGCAATACATTTGTGAACGGGGATTTGAGGAGAGAGATGTGTCAGTCGATGTGTGCGGTGCGGGGTTTGCTGCGTTCACTGACAGCGATCAGTGGTCCTGCAGCAGAGAGAGAGATCTTGTGCAGTCCCATGTAAACACAAACAGAATAAAGCGAATTAGTTTTGTCTTGCAATCTGTAGAGGTCAGAGGTAGTTTGAGGCAATTGGGCGTTGGCTATCGAGATTCGATCGATTAGTCGAATATCGGCATCCGCTATCGATAAAGGTTTATTTTCGATAGTGAGCATTGAATAATCCGATGACCATTAAAGTCTATGGGAGAGCAACAACACCTTCATTATTACACCCAAACAAGGCTGGAAAGCTGAAATTAACATCAACAAACCAGTCAAATTGATTACCTGGCTACATCTTAGGCAACACACTTAGGTTATAAAAGTCATCAAAAAAAAGTCACAGAACCATTTATTATCCCTGTCTTGTACACATCCCTGACCCTTAAACCTGCATCAACCCACACTTTAAAAAGTGCCCGAAGGCATATGATTTGAACATCATGTTTACTTAACTGGACATTGAAGTATCTGTCCTGGAACGCAGTCATGAGCCCCAAAACCTGCATGACCCCCACATATTAAAAAGGCCGCAAAAAGGAGTTCATTCAACCACCATTTTAGTTTCACTGACCATTGACTATACCTTTCCCTGGGCACAGCATAGCCCCAAACTGCATGACCCCTACACAAATTACAAAGGTGCCGGAAAAAGTAGTCTTTTCAACCACCAAATTAGTTTCACTGGCCAATACTAGACTGTCCTGGCCACAGCATGAGCCCTCAAACGCTGCAGACCCCCCATTTAAAAAGTGCCGGAAAAAGGGAGTGCTTTCAACCACCATTTTATGTTGAAAACTGGACATTGACTATACCTGTCCTGGTCCACATCACTGAAGCCCCAAACCTGCATGAACCCCCACGTTATAAAAGTGCCGGAAAAGGAGTCTTTCAACACACCATTTTAGTTGAAACTGACACTGCCACTATACCTTCCCTGGGCCACAGCATGAGCCCCAAACCTGGCATGTCCCCCACATTTAAAAAGTGCCGGAAAAAGGAGTCATTTCAAGCTCCATTTTAGTAGAACTTGACATTGACTATACCAGTCCTGGGCCAAGCTAGAGCCCCAAACCTCATGATCCCCCACATTTAAAAATGTTCCTGGAAAAAGGAGTCCTTTTCAAACCAACCATTTTAGGTGAACTGGACATTGACTATACACTGTCCGCAGGGCCACAGCATGACCCAGGGCCAATAGTTACAGTGGGTGCGTGAAAGCCCATGCTTGGCGACCGTCATCTATTAAAACCAGGTTAAATAGCCTGATGTCGCAGCAACGAAAACTAGTCGAGCTGAGCAGAGGTGCGGAAGCGGAAGTGTGAGAACTCACCATCCGTCCCCTGTACACAGTCAATACCCTGGTAGCGCTTGCCCCCTCCCGTATGAGTTTGGACCAATTGAGCTTCACTTGGAAATACTGGTGGTTAAGCTCCTGTACAACCAGGAGTGCCCTTTTTTCTTGGCATTCTATTTCCTCATTATACTCAACGTGCTGGAGGAAAAGGTCCTCTGTACTTTGGTTCTCTTCCGTGCTCCCATACTCCATTTCCTCTGAATAACCTACCACCTGTCCAAGTTTTCCTGTAACCCTTCCCCTTGTACAATTCAGAGGAATTTTTTTAAACAGCTATTTTTGTACATGCAAGTTTTTTAGACTTTAATTCTAGAAAAACTCATTTTTTAAAATAGGATGGAATCCCACCATGTCTTTGTTCTCTTTTTTCATTGTATTAAATGGGTTTGTCTCAATACAGGGATTGATAGCTATGTAAAAGATCTTGCAAAAACAAGTCTTTTTGCAATATGTGTCCATTAACAGTGTCCTAAACCTATCCTGTTAATTCTGACAGCACCATCACCCTTGAGCACACTTGACAATTGTGAAGAACAAATGTCTGTTGAGAAACAGACATTTTTTTAGAATAGGACCTGTAGTATAGCTGCATGTCACAGCAAAAAGCCCCCAAAAATTCAAAGCATGACCTGTAGCCACTTTGGTCCAATTTGTGAAGAACAATGTCTGTAGAACAACAAACATTTTTTTTAGAATAGGACCTGTGTATTAGCTCATGTCACAAGCAAAATGCCCCCAAAAATTCAAAGCATGACCCTTGAGGCCACTTTGGTCAATTGTGAAGAACAAATGTCTGTTAAAACATCATTTTTAAATAGGACCTGTATGTATAGCTGCATGACACAGCAAAAAATGCCCCCAAAAATCAAAGCATTGACCCATTGAGCCACTTTGGACAATTGGTGAAGTAACAAATGTCCTGTTAGAAACATACATTTTTTAATAATAGGAAACCTGAGTTATTGCTGCATTTCTATGCAGTATGACACCCCAAAAAATTATAAAAAAGACTTCTCGACCCACTGTTTTAAACATTGTGAGGTAAGAAATGCCACATAGACATCCACTTTTCTGTTACAAAAAGGACCATGATTATTGCTGTATCCTCACAGCTACATGACCCAAAAAATTATAAATACATGAACTTCACAGCCAACTATTTAAAAATTAGGAGGAGAAATGCACTTAGCAAGCCACATTGCTGTTCAAAGGAACAGATTATTGCTGTATCTCACAGCTACATGACCCCAAAAAATTATAAATATGACTTCTCATCCACTAATTTAAAAATTGTGAGGGAGAAATCCACTTAGAAGAGCCACATTTCTTTTTGGTTCCAAAGGACCATAATTATAGCTTATCTCACAGCAACATGACCTCAAACCATTGACAAACATGCGAAAACTTCTTAAGATAAAGTGATAATGGAAAGATGGTGTTGTCATGAAATACCTTGCTGTCTTTACAGTCTCCTCACAGCAAAACAGCACATGAACCTGTTGGGAAAAGAGAATAAAAAATTGCAGTAAGAAATGATAATTTTAAAAAAGTTTTCAGAGGACCATTTCTGTTTGAAAAGGAATGTGAAGGTAGACTGGAACTAATCGGCTGACCTCGGCAATTTGGGCCACAACATCATCAGAGAACCAAGGCCTGATTTCCTCTTGATGACAGTCCCAAACATCCCATTCATCTGTTGGAAAGCCTTGCGTTTTGTCTGTAATAGACCTCCAGCAGGTGCTGAGGTCCTATCAGATATGATGCTGGCTGCTGGCAAGGACAACACCTCTATGGCGGCGTGACAGCCAGCTCGGGCCATTTCGTCCAATTTTGGATAACCCAGAATTCCTTTTGGTCGGAACACATGCAAAAACATCGGTGTTGAGACGCAGATATTCGTAGCACCATGACCTTAAGCTGATCTCAGTGTTTTGGATGTGAGCCCTGCATTGCATGCGTTGGTGAGGTGTAAACAAAGATTGCCAGAGGTTCACCCATAGGCTTCTGCCACCAATTGCCTGCTGCGCCGCTACGCCTACCCCTTTGGCACTCTACTGCTGTCACGTTCGCTGATGTTGTTCCACTGTGACATTTGGGGAACGTGAAGGCAGACGCAACAGATTCTCTAGTTGATCATCAGCAAGGCTCCATTCCTGCATTTTACTCTCTATGTGGGTGGGTGGAAGTAAAGTGCTGATTTTTGTTTTGTTCAGGGGATCCAGGAGGGTGGCCACCCAATAACTGTTGTTCATTTTGATGCCTTAAGTCGAGGAATCATGTTGGAGGAATGAGCATCCAACACAATCATGTGAGAGATGGAGCCTTGATTACCAAGCCTCTGGTCGAGGGCACTAGCCAAACTGATTCTCCTCATCTTCCTCCTCCGCCTCAAATTCGCGGCCAACCTCTTTTCCAAGGCAGGGACTCGGTAACATCGGTGTCTAGGAATTCCTCCTCCTCCAACCTCTTCGCTGGCTCCGGCAAGCATTCAACACAGCCCGACTTGCCTGAGATGATGCACCCCTTGAGCTGAGCGCCACCTGTACTAGCTCTGTACCCCAACCACTGCCTATTGAAGACCGATGAAATTGTGAAACTGTCGGCCTTGTGGAGTTGGACGAGAGAAGCTCCGTGTACACATCTGTGTCCGTCTCCTCCTCCGTCGCTGGCGGGACCTGTTGTTTCAGAGTGTACCAACAATCGTTCCAACTAAGATCACACACAATGCTCCATAGCTGACAGGTGCATTGTCCGCACTGACCCATTTTGGTGGTCCTGCTTCAAAACTGCAAGGATGTGCAGAGTCTTTCACCTGCTCCACTCTCGGTGTTCAAACCACCCCGAGTCCGTACCGCTGAATCATTGTCAGTGCCATGTGTCACTTCGTACAGCGTAATGGCATTGCGCTGCTGCCGACAATCGCTGGAGCAAGTGGAGGGGGTGGAATACCAGCGTGTTGCCACGTCCAACAATGGAGACGGTTGACGGGGAGGCCGAGCCCTAAAAACGCTGCAACGCAGCCAGGCGGGACGAAGCAGGTGCAACGGTCGGAAGTGCGAACTCCAGACCTCGAGCCTTCTTTTCAGCTGGCAGTCCCAGACCCGTAGCTCTTAGAATATTTCTGGACGACCAAGGTTCATGACATGTGCCAGGCAAGGGATGTGCTCCAGCCTACCAGATCCTTAAGGCGGCCAGTCAGATTTCGCCCGTTATCGCACACCACATGCCTGGCACAAGGTTGCTTGACACCAGCCAGCGATCGTCCTCGTTGCTTAGAGCCGTCCACAAGCCTCCTGACCTGTGATGTGGACGGTCTCCCAAGGCAGATTAATTTTCAACACGGCCTGGTTGCTCTGGGCACGTGATGCCACCAGAGGACCTTCGGGGGAAAGAGCCCTGCACCATCCTGCGGTTTGAAGAGCGTGCGCGCGTCCTGAGAGCCACCGTCACCCCAGAGACATCCACCCAGCTCACTCCAAGTGATCCTGTCACAGAGAATATAGCGCCTTGGCCGTTCTTACTAGTCCATGTGTCGGTGTGAGATGGACTTTCCGGACACAATGCAGACAAACGCGCTTGAAATTTTAGATGACACGTGCTGGCCAAGGGCAGTACGGCTTTTTCTGGCAAAGAATGCCTGCTCGGCATCTGTGTATTGAGGGGCAGGTCAAGGGCCATACGTGGCGGAACCCCATCTGTGGTCCACCATACGGAAAGGCAACATTTCCAAGGCCAAAAGCCTGGAGCAATGGCCTAGACATTCATGCTTTTGGCTTTTGGATGGTTTTTGGGTTAAAGTGTTTCTTCCTGCTCCCAAACTACCGGAAGACAGAAGGCTGCTGCTAGACAGGCCGCTGTACAGCGTGCAGGTTCGTCAAACTGGCCGGAAGGAGAAGGGGTAGGATGTTCTCTGGTGTGCTGGTGGTACTCGGGCGCCGGTGGAAAGCTAAACGAGGCTGATCCCTGATCATTACTCTGAGAGTACATGGGCAGCTGAGGAAAGCGCTTGGTGGGGTACAGAGGAGGATGAGGCGGAACAAAGGGTGTGACAGTGGTTTGGAGGCCCCGTCGGCCTGGCCTTTTTCTGGCCAAGTGTTCCCTCCCATTTCAACTCATGCATTCGCTGCATGTGACTAGACATGTTGGTGGGTGGTTTAAACCACTTAAGGTTGTTCTTGCCTCTACTTAAGCGTTTACGGCAAGGCTGCATATGACATCGCTGTGAATCAGAGGCTTTGCTCAAAGAAGGCCCAGGCTGAGAGGTCTGACCTTTTTACGGCATAAGCGAGGAGCGGGGTTTGCGCTGACCATGCTGGCGGAACAATATCACGGACATCTGCGACTGCCCTCTCCCGTTTTGTGGCGGACCCGAATTGATCACTACCCCATCGTCTTCCTCCTCTTGTCCACCGATGAAGCCGCTCGCAAGCAAATTCTGCGGCAAAAAGACCAGGAAGGATCCGCAATGACGTCATCATCATCACATCAACACAGGTGACTTGGTCGTGCTGACTTTCTGCTCAGAAGCTGCGGCTACAAGCAAGGCACTGCCAGGCGATGCCGACCGCCCGGATTTTTTGCCGATTGACTCGCTTCTTCACCTCCTCTGATAGCGATCAGTAACTGGGCGTTCAGAGCACGACTAAATCACCTCTTTGATCATTTTTACATGCCTTCTGACCCAACCCTCATTTTGTCATCAAAAGTCTTCAGACAAGGGGGAAAATTTATCCACATGTGGGTACAACGATGTTGACATTTGGGCTGCTTCATGTTGGAAACGGATGCTGATGTTGCCTGAATGACGACATTTTGGCGTGACCTGCGAGACGATGAGGTAAGACTGCTATATGCAGGTTGTCATTAACCACTGAAGGACAGATTGCCGACGATGTTCATTACTGTAGATGCCACAGGCCCTGACCCATCGATGACAGCCTGACGGTCCTGCAACTGACGATCCGCTGCAATGCTTGTTGTTCGCCAGCACTGGAAGACACCTTCTCTCGTACCTCTACCTCCATGTGCTCACCTCCCCTCTTTTGCTCGCTTACCACGCTGCATTTTCGGCTCCATGTTCAAGAAATATAAAAATTTGAGAAGGAATGGAATAGTTTTTTGGAAAGTCTCATTATTTAAAGAACACGTCAAATCACAGCTATTCTCAATCCCTCTAATCAAAACAAATTTGCTGGATTCAAATTTAACGCAAGGTGTCTATCAACAAATCTGGACTGGCAAAAGTCCAAAAAACACGTACTTATTTTTGGTAATAATAATCGGTATTTTTTGCACCTTTTCAATTCACCTGATGTGAATAATAGAATTGCTGTTTAAAGATTTACGAGATGCTGCGTCAATGAACATGCTGGGTGCGCAAAAGTCAAAAATCCATACGTAACCTGTTATAGTTTTGATAAAATAAACTGTATTTTTTTTTGCAACCTTTCAAATTCACCGCCTGTGGTAATATAAATTGCTGTTTAAAGATTTACGTAGATGCTGCGTCAATGAATCACGTGCGGGTTTGCAAAAAGTCAAAAAACACGTAACATATGTTTTGATATAATAAACTATTTTTTTGCACCTTTCAATTCACATGGGTGAATATAGAATTGCTGTTTAAAAAAGATTTACGTATACTGCTGCGTCAATTAACAGTGCTGGTGCGCAAAAGTCAAAAAACAAGTAACTGTGATGTTTTCCGTTACGATACACGTATTTTGCAACAAACAACCTGTGCTGACTACAAGATTGCTGATTGTAAATTTAAGTGCAAGGTGGATATATCAATCAGTCACAGGTGTTAATGGCTAAAATTTGAACACCTACTAAATGAATACTGAAAATAAAAAGTGAGAGTTTTGCAGCCCCTAACAAGAGACCTGCAGTTACTAGAAATGATGTTGTACCAATAAAAATTCACTGCCCATATCCAGAAATATTTCAATAGCAAACTGTTTAATAATAAAGAATATTCCCACTACATGTCAACACCTAAGTCTGGTGAACTTTATCCAGTGTTCTATAATAGAATAGAGCTTGTCGCTGTATTCGCCCGCGGGGGGTCCCCCGCTCCACCAGCCGTGAATTTTACAGCGGTAGATGCTGTTTTAAAATTCTCTACTTAATACATAAATGTTCAAATCTCTAATCTAACTAAATTGGAGATCACAGCTAATAGTAGAGGTTTCTCTGTGCAGAAATAGACTAATTTCGCTGAGCTGTTTGGCCACAGCAGAGCGCAGGTCCTATCCCTATGAGACGCTGATATACCTGATGGCAGAAACAGGAAATGCTGTTCCTATGGTAAAACGAGGCATGTGATTTTTTCAGCCAATCGCAACCATACACATCCCAGTCCCCATGACGACGGCACACACATCCCGACCCTGCTCTATTCTGTAATCTCATTTGCTGGCCGCCAAAATTACAGGAAGCGCCGAAAAAGGCGCGATCTTAATAGATGATGCTCAGATTTTAACCTTAATTATCGCATGATCTGGAAATTGCAATCACCATAAAAACCTTGCCGATTTCAACTTTGTCGATAAAAATCACTCAACACTAGTTATGACTGAAAAAAAAAGTTATTTGTCTCAAAGCAGCAATTCAAGGAAAATTTTAAAGACAAGTTTTATATTTTTATTAAAAGAAGTAAAACATAACAAAATATATCAGGCATCGACAGAATCGTACAGACCCAAAAAAATAAAGATAACAAGTCATTAAAGGGGTTTTATCATTACATTAAATGGTCTTCAGAATAAGGGGACAGTGAAAACAAGCAACTTTGCAACTGGATGTCATTTGCAAAGCTGTCTTGTTTTCACTGTCTCCTTTATCTTCGTTTTCTGTAAACACTTTTCCCCAGTGCCGGTCGTATTCACCTCCTTTTATTTCGTTGGCTGTCGGCTCTACTGATTTACATTCTGTCTGGCCCCCGGTCGTATTCATGGGAGCGCGCATTCCTGCCTCTCTCACTCAGAATAAGGGTCCGGCCACATTTCACTCTGCACAGCCAGCAGCTTCACAGTAACACTGAAACTGCTTCTACAATCAGAAAACAGCAGAATTGTGCCTCGGTGCCTAATGCTCCTGCGTGTAAACATAGAAAGGAGAGAGATCTGTGCTGCTCTGGATGAGTTCATAGAAGACTGCATTCAATTGTAACAAACCTCCAGCTGTGAGAGGAGAAGAGATAAGTGCGCTGAGTTCATAGAAGACTGTCTAGACTGAATGCAGGGCTGTGGTATGTAAACAAACAGCTCTTACAAAATAAGACTGCATAGGGAGCAGAACGACACAGTGACATGTGGACTCAGACAGAGAGGGGGAGGGTGGGAAGAGCAGGGATGTGCTATCCCCTCCCACTGATCTCAAACAAATACACTGACTCGGGAGCAAGCATGAACAGTGAAGGGGGGGAAGATGTCATCCTCCTTCAGTTAAGAAACACCCAGCTGGGAGGGGAAGAAACGCCCCTGGATTTGAGGAGCTGAGAAACTGAAAGCACAATGAAACAGACGAACTGATGAAGCGATAAATCCCCTTTAATCTCACACATTCAGCTCCATAAAAAACAATTACATTTTTTTACAATAAGCACCATACCACAAGGATTTTTTTTGTCTCCCCAATACATTATACGGTGTATGAAATGTTACCAGTCAAAATATAACCTGTTTAAAAAAAAACAAGCCCTCATATGTAGACAGAAAAATAAAAAAAGTTATGGCTCTTATAAAGTCTATAAAAAATGTAAACAAATCATTGAGAATAGACTAGACCTGAAGCATTTTTTTGCAGAAATGTACAGTATTAATTGCTGTGCATTTCTGTAAAAAAAACACACCAAAAAACGCACCAAAAAACACACTGTGTGAATGCACCCTATGGAGTTTTTAATATAGCCTCTGAATACCACAATGGATCTGAAGTAGAACAATGAAGATGTCATTGAAGTTTAAAGTTTCAGCTTTATGTCAAGGTGCTTCACAAAACATTGCAAGCACTGCTTAGAAATTACAGTCTTTTTTTACACAATCTCTCCATTTTTACAGGCTCCAAAGCAGTTGGACAATTGACTGATAATCAGTTACACGACCGACTGCCACCTGTCATTCCAGAACAAATAAAGGAGATAAAAGGTCTGGAATTGATTCCAAGTGTTGAACTTACATTTGCTAGTTTTTCTTGGGAATTTTAAAAAAGGGGGGGTTTCAAAATTTTAGGGAAAATTTGTGGCACTGCCCAGAAAACTTTTGGGGCCCTGACTAAATTTTTTTAGTTTTTAAAATGATTTATAATTGATTGAAAAAAAAGTTTGAACTTGATGGATGGGGGTTTTTAACCAAAGTCCCTACGTTAATTTTTGATACCAGAACATAGAACAACGCAGCCTATTCTAATGGGTGTCATTGTAGTGAAGGCCCCTTTCCCTTTTCCCCTAAACTGCAAAGAAAAGAGTTTGGAATTATTAAAAAAATCATTTTTAAAAGGGTTTGGGAAATAAATTAGATATTAAAATGAAATTATTAGGAAATGATCAGAAAAAAACCCAAGAAATGAAAAAAGTTTGTTTTTTTTGGGAAAATATTCTTCAAAAGGGTAAATTGGCCCCCTGGTTAAAAGTGTAAAAACCCCAAAAAAAGGTCATACGGGGTCTTCTTTTTTTCAATTGTATTTATTTTTGATTTTGGGAAAAAAACTTTTATAAAATGTTTTATTTCTTGAGTGGGGGGAGTAGGGGATCCGCTGTCCCATGCGGGGCAATGGCATAAGCCGCACCCAGGGGCGGAGCCCAAAGGGGGCAGCGGGTTTTCCACCCAGATTTCCCCACAAATTTGGGTTTGGGATTTCGTGGCAAGCGAACCCCCGGGGTCGCTACCCGCTAGCTAGTCTGCGGGTGGGGGGGCCGGGGTTGGGGCATGGTACAAAAACTTAGGCGGGGCTCGTATCAGGGGGGGGGCGGGAAAAGGTCAGGATAGGGGGGCAAAGGTTCATGTTTGGGAAAACGTAGAAAAGGGACTTTTTTTTAAAATTTTAAAAAAACAGTATAACAATAATACAATCTGGAACGCTTCTCTAAGGCAATTTTTTCCCCACGGTTTTATTTGCAGGGTGTAATTACCCCCCGGGGCAATTAAACCATGTGGCCGGGGGGGGACGGGGGGGGGGCGGGGGGGGGGGGGCGCGGAAACCCCACGGCCAAAGACATTTTTTAAAACCAGCGGGGGCGTATACGCCGTGGAAATTTCCATGTAAATTTTCTCCCCTCGGCGAAATTCGCTGAGCAGGGGGGGGAGACAAAATCCATATTTCTCTAGGGAAAGGGGGGATTACCGAAATGAAGGGGGGCCTTTTTCGCCGAAATTTGCGCACTCGGCGCGTAATTACGGACTGAAAATTCCAAATTTTTAAGCCGTGTGTAGGGGAGCCCCGGGCACCGCGCGCCCCGCGGGTCTCCCCTCTGTCTCCCGGGGCCCCGGGGCCGGGGTGCCGCGGTGCCCGGGGCCCTTTCCCCCTGCTCCCCGGGCCCCTCGCGGGGGGGGCCGGGGCTGCCCGGCCCCTTCTCCCTCGCCCCGGGCGGGGCACTTTACCAGCCACGCTCCGGTGAACGCTCCCCCTGTCTTTTCCCGGGCCCGCCGCCCCCGTGCCCTGCCCCCTAGGCCCCCGCGCGGGGGGCCGCAGGGGTCAGGATTTAAAGGCCAGCCCCAGAAATTGGTTTTTTGCGGGGCGCGGGTCTATTTAAGGTAAAACCCCCCCAACTCACCTTGCCAGTTCGTTGGTGTGCGCCCATTTTAGTTTGAGTGTTTTGAGAGTTGTTTTTTATCCCCCTTGGGGACCAGCCCCTTTTTGCTACTTTCCCGGGACCTTCCCTGTTTGCCCCCCGCCCTGCCCGTCTGCCTGCCCCTATGACCACAAACCCTTCTGCCGCCTGCCCGGGCCCTTTCTGCCTGTCCCCGCCCTTCGCCTTCGGTTTAAACGACTCTGTACCAGGGAACAACCCCGGCCCCCAAGCTAGCAATTTAACTTTCGGGGGGAAAACGCCCGGTACCTCCCCCGCAGAAAGTCCTTCCCGCTTTGCGGGGGGCCCTTTTTTTTAAAACCCGGGGGGCTACTTGACCCCGTTCCCTGAGGGGCTTTTAAACCAACGCTAGGGGTTTGGTTTCCAGGGGATCCCCCAAATACCCGTTACAGTCCCAAAAACTGGCCAAGGTTTTCCCCCAGGGTCCTTTTGCCTGAACCCGGGATGTTGCGACGGCTGCCGCCCAGCAGAGCCCAGCGGGGTGGACCACCTCGTGGCCTTGATGCAAAAATTTGAAACCCCCGTTTCCCGCCATCGCGACTGTACCGTCTCGCCAGAACCTTTCCCCTGCAATTTTTCCCCGGGACCTTCTCGCATCTCCCGCCCCCTTCTCTATATGGAGCCCCCGAAGAAGGGCGAGGCCCCCTTTCACTCAATCCCCCCCACCCCACATTGAGTTTTTTGGACTTTCCTTTTTCCCCCCAAAAAGCGGGCTAAAGGGGGCCTTTTTATTACCTCCTAAGGGCGAAGCTCGGGGCCGGGGCCCAAACCCCCGCTATGGGAAAAAAAGGGGGACCCGCCCCACGGCTAATCTGCAAGGCCCCTCCAGGGTTTCCGCATGTCTTCGGGAAACCCGGGGCCGAAAACCTCGTCCGCGGCTGTGTTTTTGCTTCCCTCTGTCCGGTGACCCACTGGGGGACAGAAACTCTTTTCCTTCCGTACGCTAGTTTCAAACCGACTGGAACAACGGGGGCTCTTGTGGCGACTTTCTGGCAAAGGGCCTCTGGGGACGCTTTTTAAAGATGAGCTCGGGGGGCCTGGGAAATCTGCCTTCCTCTCTGGACAAATTTAAATTCGGCTGGCCACCCGGATCGCATTCCTTGGGGGAGAGACAACAAGAGCTCCGTCTCCAACGGGGATTTCTTTTTCGCCCAAACCGCCGGCCCCTTTTTGGGGGGGCCTTTCCGGGGCGCCCGGGGAGCCTTTTCCAGGGGGCTGGGGGGGAAAAGCTTTCCCTTTGGTGCCCAGTGGGGCCCTCCCCCCTTTCTAAACCTTTTCCGGGTTTTAATTTGGGGAAAACTTGCCTGCGGGCCCTTTTTGGGCCCCCCCTTCCGGGACTCGGGTTTCCGCTGGTAATTTTTTATTAGCCATGCACTGGTTTTCCTAATTTCCGGCTTCCAGTGCCCCCTCTGCAAAAAACCATTTTTTGTCTCCTCTGTCATGGGGAATGCCTAAAGGGGGCCCTTTCCCGGTTTCTGCACTGCCCCCCCTCACCTGCGGGTTTGGGGGCGCTACCCCAGGAAAAAGGGTAAAAACTCCTCGTGCTGCCTCGTTCCTCTTTGAGACCTACTGGCCTTCCTGGTTGCAAACCTTGCCCCGATCCTAGATGAAACACAGGCGAGACCCTTCTTTGGGCCCGGCATGTCACTCTCGTGTGGGCACCCCCCCTGCTCGCGGCCCCGCTTCTGCAAAACCTTCGAAGTCTTTTCCCAGGTCTCCCTGCTCCTTACCGGGGACTTTGCCGACGTTTCTCCAAAAAAGACAAGCCGAAAACTCTGGCCCCCCAAACCCCCCTTTCGACTGCCCAAATCGATCTGAAACCGGTACTACGCCTCCCCGAAGAGGGGGTCAAACCCTTTTGGGTCCCCGGGGAAAAAAGGGCGATGTCGGGTTTTATTAAAGGAAAAAAATCCCCCAAAGGGGGCTTTATACGCGGGTCATCCTCACCGGCGGGAGCGGTTTCCCTTCTTTGTCGAAAAGAAGGAGGGAAAACCCTCCGACCCTTATCGATTATCGTTTTTCTAAATAAGATAACCAAAAGAATGATTTCCCCCCTTTTGATTTCAAGCTATTTCCCCCGCCTACGGGCGAAAAAAATTTTCTAAAAATTTGGACCTTCGTGGTGCTTATAATCGGGTTTCGTATTGGGGAAGGCAAACAGAATGGAAAACACCTTTAAAAACCCGGAGGGCCCAAACTTGAAATTGGGTCATCCCCCTTTGGGCCCTTTTTGAAAACGCTCCGGCCTTTTTCCCAAACTTCGTAAACGAGATCTTCCCGACCCCCTTTAAGGCGTGTCTCGTTTTTTGGGAGGGACTCCTGATTTTCCCTTCCAACCAAAGGGTTTTCACCCCCAAATCACGCCCGGTTGGTGCTTAAACTTCCCCGAGACCAAATCAGTTGTATCCAAATTAGAGAAATCCTATTCGAGCGACTTCGTTCCCCTTTCCGGGGGTCATATCCCCGGATAAAGGGGACTCCTAGGGAACCCTTTTTAAACTGTCTGCATTTCTACAGTGGCCTCGACCAGGGGGTTTTCCCGGGCTACCCAAAACGTTTTCGGGGCTTTGCAAACTACACAAAAGGGCATCTCACATTTCTCCACGCTCTGGCCCCGTGGGGGAAACTAAACGAAAAAAAAAGCCAACCCCAAAATTCCGGGTTCTCCCAAGCTCAAGAAGCCTTTGAGCTTTCTAAAAGCCCCCAAATTTGCTTGGGGCCCGTGCTATCTCCCCGGACCCCCCCTGCGCCCGTTTGTTCTAGAGTGGACGCCTCTTCTGTAAAGGGGCCGGAGCCCTTTTTTCTTTCAAAAAATTTTGCCTTTCCGGAAAAAAATGCGTACTTGCGGATTCTTCCCCAAAAACCTTCACGCCCGCCCGGACGAAATTTTTTCTTTTTGGAGGGGTGTGAACCCATTGGCCATTTAAATTTTGGCCCCAGAAAAAATTGGGGGCAAATTTTTTGGGGGGGGTTTGCCAAACCCCCTTGAAAACTTCAAGATCACAAGAACCCCCCTCTATCTTTAATCCCAACGTCAAAATCCCCGTCAAGCCAGGTGGTCCCCCATTTTCGCCCCGTTTGACTTTTTCCCTTTTCCCTTTTGGCCCAAATGAGAAGAAAACCCCCCCCCCCCCCCAGGGCGGTTTTCCCTTTCCCCGATCCTCTGACACTTTTGGGGACAGAAACACCTCTGCGATATAATCCCTCCAGAAAGGCCCTCACGGGAGCCCCGTGGGCTTTAAAAAACCCCCCTCCCGGGGAAAAAAATTATGTTTCCCCCCCCTGCGGCCCCTTTTTCTAAAGGGGGGGACACCCCTTCCCGTGGTGCTGGCCATCCTGGGGTGCATAAACTTGCGGTTTTAAACTCCCGCTTTTTACTGGTGGCCCACCCCGGTCATGATGTTTTTTGATTATGTCCCCGGCCTGCACCTCCTGTGCTCGCAACAAGGGTCCCCCCGCCTAGACCCTGGGGGGCTACTACTAACCCCTTTCCCTTTTTGCCCGAAAAATCCTTTTGGTCCCATATCGCCAAAGGACCATTACCACCCCCCGGCCCCCATCGGGTAATTTCGTCTTTTTTTGGGGGGTGACCGATTTGGTTTTCTAAAAAGGCCCATTTTTTCCCTCTGCCCGGGGGTTTCCCTCCGCCCCTTTATTTGGGCCCCAAAACCCTTTTTCCCGCACGTTTTCGTTTTTCAAAAGGGCTCCGTTTTCATATAATTTTTGTAGAGGGGTCCAGTTTGTGGGCTTTAATTCTGGCAGGCCTGTGTATCAATTTCGGGTCCAGGGACTTCTCGTGGCCCCATCACCCTCAAAAAACCCAAGGGCAGGTAGAGAGGGTCAACCCAAATGGTGGGGACCCACCTACACATTTTTTTTCCGCCCGCCGGTTAAACCCGGCGGACCTCCTCCCCTGGGCGGAATTTTCATACAAAATCCTTGGGCTCTGAGTCCAAAAGGAGCCCCTCCCCTTTTTTTTGTCCTTGGGGTACATTCCCCGCCCGCCCCTCCCCTTTCCCACTTTTTGGGGGACGTTTTCCCGCTGTGGTGCCCCAATACGGGACATAAGTCTCTCTTTGGCCCGGTCCCCACGTTTCCCTTTACGGGCTCTCCCCTCGTAACAAAAACCCCCGGGGTGACAGGGACCCGGAAAACCCCGCCCATATTTTTTTGCCGGGGGGGACAGGGTTTTTTTTATCTGCCCAAATAAAATTCGCTTCAAAGTGCCCAATTTCAAGCTGGGGGGCCCAAGTAATTGGGCCCCTTTTTTGGTACCCTTCGGGAGTTTTTAAAACCCGGGTCCTACAAGCTCCGCTTTCCTCCCACTTGCGTTTCCCGAAAATCCTTTAAAGTCTCGCCCCCAAGCCTGTGGGGCTGAATGCCCTTTCCCCTAATCGTCCGCCTTCTCCTGTGGCCCATTCTGAAAACATCTTTTAGGTCAAGGAGGTCCCCGGGAGAAGACAGGGAGGGGGGAAACGGGGGCTTTTTATCGACGGGGAAAGGGGTTTGGGCCTTTAGGAGCGTTCATGGGGAAAAAGAGGCCCAAACCTTTTCCTCTGCCCCCCTTGCTAGGTTTCCCAAAAAAAAGGGGGGGGACCTAAGGGGGGGGGGGACTGTCATGGGGGCCGGGCACCGCTGCGCCCCCCTTCCCCTCTGTCTGCAGGGGGCCTGGCGCGGGTTTCCGCGGCTGCCCCCCCCATTACCCTTTCGCCCCGGGCTCTCGGCCCCGGGTGCCGCGGCTGCCCGCCCCTTTTCCCCGGTGCCCGGGCCCGGGGCCCGGCCCTTTCCGCCACGCTCCCCGGGGAACGCTGCCCCGTTGTTCCGGGCCCGGGCCCCCGCGGCCCGGTGTCCCCAGGCGCCCCCCGCGCGAGGCCGGTTTTAGGATTTTAAAGGGGCCCTCGCCCCATTTAATTTTGGGTTTTTGTGGGGTGGGGCCTATTTTTTGGGAAAACGCCCCCCCTCAAACCTTTTCCATTGTTGGTGTGGGGTTCCCCCCAAATTAGTTTTGGGTGTTTTTGGGGAAATCTGTTCTTTATCGCCCTTGTCCCTTCCGTTTTCTCGTTTCCCGCCTTGCCGTTTTCCCCCCGCCCTGACCGTTGCCTGTCTTTGACCCACGAACCTCTGCCGCCTGCCCTACCTTCTGCCTGTCCCCAAATACCCTTTTGGGTTGCGGGCCCCTGTAACCCCGCACTACCCCCGGGGCCGCCCCTTTGCTAGCAAGTCCGCAGGGGTAACGACCTGGTAGCCTCAAAGCCGACAAGTCCATCCGCTTTGCGGCGGGCCTTTTGGTGAAAAAGGGGGGCTACTTAGACTCCGTTCCCTGGGCGTTTCCCCTTTTCCCCGCTAGCGGTGGTTCCCGCGGGAAACCACCAAAACCCGTTACACCGGTTTTTTACCTACCCTAAGGGTTTGAGCACTGTTGATTTCCGCGGGGGAAAAGGGGGGGGGGCCCAAAAAATATATAGGGCAGTCCCCTGGGGAATTACCAATTATCGGCAAAAATTTTGGAAACTTGCGCAACAGCCGGGGAAAGGGGGCACAGTAAGCGGAGCGCAGCTAGTGAAACCCGCCGGCGAACGAGCGCATTCAGCCCAAATGTGGGCCGTTGCCCACCCGTCCCTGGGAGGGGGTTTCGGAAAGGGGACATTGGGGGACCCACGGGCCCCAAAACCCCTGCGCCCTCGCCCCTGACATTTTTTTCAGATGACAAACCCAACTATGTAGTGTAGTGCAATTTATGGAAGATGTTTACAAATTGCAAGCACTTTGGGCATATGATTTTTTTTGGGCTTTAATTGAAAAATAAGTTTTAAGGGGATTAATGGAGAGTTATGCATTGGAGTAGGCTTGTACCCCCCAAGGGACGGGGGAAAACCCCTCGGGGGCCCCCCGGGCCCTTTTTCTGAGAGAAAGTCATGTACAGTATGTGCAGGGTGGGCCCTAAGAATTAACGCCACTGGTGGGCCTCAAGAATCCACTTTACGGGTGTGCCCCCAAGAATCAACTCCACTGGTGGGCCCCAGACACCCCAGTTTGACAATGTATCTGTATACTAATTATTTGTAGGCATCAAATGTCCTGGGGAGGGGGGGGGAACTAGGAGAATTGCTGGTTGAGAAGGACCTGGGTGAACTTGTAGCTCAGAGACTATATAACAGCATGCAATTTCAGTCGGGTGCCTCTAAGACCAGCAGGATTTTTGGATGTATTAAAAGCGGCATGGACTTGAAATAAGAATGTACTATGCCTAAAACACAGATTGGTGCAAACCTCTCTGGAATAACGCTCATTTTAGGCACCAGTTCATTGAAAGGATGTACTGGAGTTAGTGAAAGTACAACGACAAGAAACTTAACTGATGAGGGGAATGGAAGATCTCAGTTATAAGGAAAAGTTAGAAGAATTAATCCTATTTCCTTTTGAGAAGAGGAGTCTATGAGAAGATATGATTAATTTGCAAAAGTGCATAAAAGAAAAAGTGTTGAAAATTCATGTCATGTAAAACCTCTTTAAAAGACAAGGGGACACTCCCTCCAGCTGGAGAAAAAAGTTCAGGAACCAGAAGTAACAAGCCTTCTTCACCATGAGAATTGTGAATATGGGGAACTGGTCACAGTAAGAACTGGTGAGGGCTTCAAGAAAGGCTTAAATAACTACTTTAATACAAGTATTTTGATATTTTTTTCTATAATCTTATGCAAGGCCGCAACCCGGTGAGTCCGGCCCAACCTAACAGCACAGCATACCTCTGAACCAAGCTAGTTAATATTTAAAGAAACATTTAAAAAAAGCACAATACCCCAAGTTCAACCAAGTGGGAAAAAAATGGGGGTGAAGGGGGGGAACAAGGATTTCAACCCCAACCCCCCCACTTAAAAGCCCTAAACCAAAAGGCAAAACCAACTGCTCCGGGGAAACCCCCATCTCTGACCCCAATCTCACCACCAGGATCACCTTTAATATTTTTTTGTTTCATATTATCTAAGCCTTTCTAAACCCCCAAACTGTTCCCTGCTGTGACCAGCTCCTCAAGGCTATTCCAGAGATTTACATTCTTACAGTGAAAAACCTTTTCTCCTCTGGAATTGAATCCTTTTCCTTAGTCGAAGGAATTCCTCTTGTCTTTTGGGGGGGCTTTACTGAAAATTTTTCACCATACTTTTCGTGGGGACCTTTTATATATTTATAAAAAAATCTTTTGTCCCCTCGAGCACCCTTTTCCCCAAACAAATAATTTCAATTCTAAAAACCCTCTCCCATAACAAAAGATTCTCCATTCCCCTTAAATTTGGGTTGCTCGTTTTGTACTCTCTCTACTCCATTACACTTTTCTATAAACGGGGCCCCAGAACTAAACAGCAATTCTAAGTGAGGACGCACCAATGCTTTATACAGCGTAAATTACATCCTTATCCCGCGAGTCCAGCCTTTTTTAATACACACCAAACTTACTTCCTTGAGGCGCTGATTGCACTGCATGCTTTCTGTAGCTATGATCTACAAGAAGGCCCAATTTTTCTAAACAAGGTTTCCCAAGTTTCCTCCCCCTAGGACATATGTTGCCTGCAGTTTAATTCGTACCCAGATGCAGAACCTTACATTTATCCACATTAAACCTCATTTTCAATTTTGATCCCAAAGCACTCATGTGTCCAGGTCTGCTTGCAATTTTATGAGCATCTTCCTAGATTGCACTCCCCTACATACTTGGTGTCCCTCTGCAAAAATAAAACTGTTCTTTTGATCCACTCCATATATCAAATAAATGCATTAAATAAAAAGGACCCAATACGAGCCCGGGGGCCACCACTCATTACTGGGGACCACTCAGAGTAGATCAGTTACCACCACTCTCTGAGTACGACCCAAAGCCCTTTTTTCTAATCCAAGCACACCCCTTAATTTCAAACCCAATGGATTTTTAATTTTACCCAACAAACGTTTATGGGGGACAGGGTCAAACCCCTTTGCAAAGCTAAAAACACTATACCCACAGCTCCCCCGCTTCCCGATTTCTATTCACCTCTTCAAAAAAACAGATCAGATTGGTCTGACGCTTCTGTTTTAGTAAAACCTTTTGGGCAAATCACTTAAATACGTACCCGTCCACATATTCCTCATATAATCCCTTCTGACCCCATAAAACTTTTTTACCCACAACAAATGTTAACTTACTGGCTAAATTTACCGGGGGCAAGACGGGACCTTTTTTTAAAGAGGGGAACACTTTCACCAGTCTCCGGGCAAAAACCCATCCCCGGGGGAATCTCTAAATAATATACAAGCACACAGAAAACCGAGCGGGGTTCTTTAAGCCCCTTGTGTGTTGCCATCAGGGCCTGGACCTTGTTCACATTCAATTTTTTTAAACTTGGCTTGGCCCTTTTTTCTACACTGACCATCAATTATAGCAAGTTTATTAACATACTGGCACCACCTACATTGCACTGGGCCCCCCCCCATCAACTGTTTTTTTCATCATTATAATACTGACGAAGAACCTATTTAACTCTGCCTTCTCCTGGCCCCCCATACCAGCTCCCCATTTCAGTTTTTTAACCCGCTCAGATTTTTGGCTTTTCTGGCATTTAAAATGCTTAAAAATTTCTTTGGTTTTGTCTTGCGGGCCTTGGCCCCTACCTTTTATTTTTAATTTTAGCTGCTTTTATCACTTTTTTTCAGATTGAATTTCTCCTTTTTAATTTTCAAAGGGTGAGCTGACCCCCTGACTTATATTTTTAAATGCCCTTTTTTGATTTTTTATTTCCCTTTTAACAGAAAGGGAGAAGCCATTTTTGGATTTAGTTTAAATCACCACACTTTTTTACCCATAGGAATACATTTTGCACAAATTTCCCCAGAGTATAATTTTAAAACCCCAATTTGGCTTCTAGATCCTATTTGCTAATAACGCTCCCGCTATGTCCTGTATTTATCCCTCAATAAGGGAAGTTGGCCCTTTTAAAATTAAAGTTTTTCCCTCCCATCCTGTTTTTCTTTTTTCCATTTTCACTAAAAGGAATTATATTGTGGGCATTGGTTACCAAGATTTTTAGAAAACATGACCCCTCCAACAAGTTCTGCTTTTTTGAAATGCCAACCAAAAGCCCACTTCTAGTGGAATTTTCCAAACTGCCCCCCTAAAATTATCCCAACAGATTTAGGAAATTCCTCACTTTTTTATTGATGCAGAAACCGGACCCAGTCAATCCGGGAAATTAAAGTTACCCATTTTTCCACTGTACCCCCGGGCTGCCCCCACCATTTGATTACACCTTTCTTTTTTCCTCAGTGATGTTTGGGGGTCTAAGATAAAACCAAAAATAAATTTTCTGATTAACCCCCCTTGTATTTCCACCCACAGTGTTTCCCATCATTACTACTCCGCCCCTAAAACCTCTTTCACATTTGCCTTCATATCACTCATTTCTACGACACACTCCCCTCCCCTCCTTTGCTCTGTCCTTCCTAAAAAGATTAAAACCTTTAAGTTGACACCCAAACATGCAAGTCCCCCAATGTTTCAGCAATATCAACCACATCAATCTGCTCCTCTACCAGCCAAGGTAAAACCGGCAGCTTTAGGCTGATATTATCAGGGTGGGAAGGTCTAGGGGTATTGGTTCCTTTCCAATATTAGCCCTCAGCTACATTAAAAGGTCTACTTCTTATGGTAAGCCGGTTCTTCCTAGTACCCCCGGATACTTTGGGTAATAGTTAGTGGGGGTGCCAGCCTTGGGGTCACAAAAATACTGCAGGTTAACACGAAGCCATAGCACTAATAAGGCTAGTCAAACACCTCCATTATTAACACTGGAATAAAATGATTTAAAAAAACACCCACACAACAACAAAACACGTAATTTAAATTAACACTCCCTGACAACATCTATTGTTGACCATTTTATCATAGAAATGGAACAAACGCTAGTCCGACGTGGTCCAATGGGTCTGATGAGGAAATCTGTAAAAAAAATAGAAACACTACAAAAAGCATGACCGAACTAAACTCCATTCCCTACATCCCCTGAAGGTCATGCTTTCTGGGGATGCAAGGTTGGAATTCAGGCCACACAATATGATTTTGAGTAAACAGGCCATAGCTGTAGTACCATCTCCAGGTGATTGGTTCTCTGTTCCCCCCAATCACCTAGGGGACTATGTCTTTAAGCTATGCTCTGTAAACCCTTCTCCTCTACTATTGAGGTATATGGCCTAGTGATAACACAAAATACAACACCACCTATGACCCAATACCTCTTCTGCCCCCTAACTCCACTTGTCACCCCATGGAGAGTTTATACACATGTGGGGCAAATGAAGGGACAAGCTGAAAATTAGGATTATTTGTGATACAAATGTTTATGATACAAATGATTATTTGTGCACAAATTCTGAACAGACAAGTCATGAACAGGAGTAGTCATCATGGCACTCTGACTCAAAAGGAGAAGAAAAGAGAAAAAGAACAATTTTAGTCAAAGAAGACTTCAGCTGTGAGTCACTGAATGTAACAGCACTGTAAGCACTTATATTTCTGCAGAGCCTGTGTACAACTGGTATCTACCACTATGTGGTCACTGTATGGAGGTAATATACAGTCTGCACAGTCTGTGCGCACTGGATTCTACCACTATATGTGCACTATATGGAGGTAATATACAGTCTGCAGAGCCTGTGTACACTGGTATCTAGCTAGCACTATATGGTCACTGTATGGAGGTAATATATAGTCTGCAGAGCCGGTATACACTGGTATCTACCACTATATGGTGACTGTATGGTGGTAATATACAGTCTGCAGAGCCTATGTTTACAAATCTACCACTATACGGTCACTGTATAGAGGTAATATACAGTCTACAGAGCCTGTGTACAACTGGTATCTACCACTATATGGTCACTGTATAGAGGTAATATACAGTCTACAGAGCCTGTGTACAACTGGTATCTACCACTATATGGTCACTGTTTGGAGGTAATATACAGCCTGTAGAACCTGTCTACGCTGGTATATAGCACTGTATGGTCACCATATGGCAGTAATAGTGGTCTTTGCATACTGATCTTTATTCAGTAATGGTATAGTATCATTTAGTCACTAGGCGGTGGTAATATGTGGTTATCTTCTGTCGGTATCATCTGGTCCTTATGTATAAGCATTATTGGTAATGTTGTTCATGGTATAGTGGAATCTGTTTGGGATATTTGCTCCTCGTATTATTTAGTAAGGTTTTTGACTAAAAGGCCTGTTCACAAAGGGGTTATTCTGGGAGGTTTCCCGCCGTTTCCCGCCCCACCGTATTTTTCGGGTGCCCGTACGGCTGGAAACCCCGTTCCCCTAAATTTCGGTAATCCACAGTTCTAAAAGGGAAAAAAGTGACATGCACTTATTTACGGGATGTAATGGTGTTATGGGGCCGGCGAGATGCCCGGCCGCCCCCCCCGCCCCCCCCCCCCCCCCACCGGCTGCCAGGGGTAAATTGCGGGGGGGAAAAACCGTCCCCCCAATTTACGTTTGGCTTTTAAACCCGAGAACATTGCCCCAATAAATGATATTAGTAAATATTTGTGGTGGGTAAAAAAGGGAGCATTCAAAAGTTTTTGTGGCCCCAGTCATAAACTAGTTTTTCCCCGATCTCTGGGTTTTTTTTATCTCTGCTTCACTTCTTGAGCCTGTCATACTCTTTTTCAAGTTTCCTGTGAGCTCTCTCTCAACTTCTTTCTCTCTTTCCACTCTCTGTTCCTGTGTTTTTTTTGGGGGGTTTTTTTTTAATCACCTTTCCTGACTAAATTTCCCAACCAATGGTACGTTTAAAAAACCCTTTTCGCTGGAACAACAAACTGAAAACAGGAAAAATTTCTGTATAACAAAAAACTAAAGAATGAAAACCCTGGGCAGATGGAAAAGGCTCCCCCATCAAGTAAATTCCCCGGGCACCGTAGCCCCTCCCTTTCATGGGGCCCCGCAGGCCCCCCACTACTTTGTGGTGCTTTAAAAACCCCCGGGGACCTTTTTTAAAGTGCACAGCATTTTATCATTAAAAAGGGGCTTTTCACTATATTAAACATATTAAAAAAATGGGTAAATATACATAAGATTACTTGTTGGATGGTTCAAACTAAATCTTACAATATGAAATTTGGAGGGCAAGGGCGTAAGAGAGCAGGTCTCGGCTAGGTTATGGATATGGGGGAAGTTTTTATGTTTGCTAAACTACATCTTTTTTTTTCTTAGTTTGTGAATCCAAGGGGAATGAAAATAGATTTTTTTCATTATTAAAATATATTTTACATTTGTCCTTTTCTGATTCCCTGTAGGTGACAGGAAAAGAGTTAGGTATGGACTAATGCAGGATAATGGTCTTCATGAAAACCATATCAAGGAATAATAAATTGCTTTAATCATAATGATACAAGTTCATAAAACACACAACACAACACACATACATAGCACATTGTATCAGATTCTTTGCATTGTTAAATACACACAGACATTGCAACTGAGTTTGTATGGGGAGTGAAATGTTCCTTATTCCTGGCCTGCCATATGAGTCAGTTTTTCCTTCTAGGCAGTAAGTATAGAAGCCAACTGGTGCTCATTTAACAACAGCCTTGAAAGATGCTGGTGTCTATCAGCGGAAGTAGTCCACAATACGTCAGTACCAAGGAGAGAGCAATAAATCCCTGTCTTGTTTACCACTGCAGATCATGCAGCATTTTCATGTGGATCTGGAAAGTAATGAGTGATTGTAATGAAAGTGAATGGACAAAACAAGAAAGATATCTGAATATTATAACACACGACACCGGTGATGACTGAGCCTGACAAAAGTACATTTACAATGTATAAATACCCTCAGTGTCACACATAAAACTAGTGAAAGTCAGGTCCCATATTGCATCTGTTAAGAGATTACATGCTTGAGACAACCTGTTCCAGCATTGGAGGTATATGGCCTAGGACCACTCACTCTCTAGAGGAGAGTACTCTAAGGCTATGTCTACACAGCACAGGTTTTTGATTTATGGCAGATTCCGTATTTAACCAGTGCTGTGTAGACCTTAATAAAAAATCTGTGTTGTAGTTTACACAGAAAACCCTAAAAAGGGGACAAAAAGTCACCCTAGGTATATAGAAATACAAAACACTTGGCATCCATTAGACTCTACCGTTTGGGCTCCAATGGAAAACTCCTCTTTCACCCCTAGTCCAGTGAGAGTTCATCTGAGATCTTCTTTACTGGGCGCCCCTCTCCCAAACTCTCCACTCAGATCTATTTCGGACCTCTTTAAAGTATGGTCTCTATATCTCCTAAAAAATAACTGGATCTACCCCTCAAAAAAGCATATTCCTATAGATGTCTTTAATTGCTGGGACAAACACCTCTCTTTCAACTCCTGGAAAGATTTCGATCTTCTTTCCATAGATCAACTATATCAAGGTGACAACCTGAAATCCTTTTCAGACTTATCTTCCTTATACTCATTACCCCGTACTCTCTTCTTCCAATTCCTGCAAATTAGACCTATTCTTCAAGGTGTTCCATGGCCCACCAAACCTGACCAAAATCTCAGACCCTTTTACAATTTCATTTTCAAAAATAAAGGATTCGAAAAGGGTTCTACAACATGCTAATCTCCACAATCCTCATCCAAAATTTTTTTACAATGATCAAATGGGGGAAAAAGGAGTTAGCTCGATGATTTCCTATATCTAGCTGGTCAAGGGCCCATACAATTCCCTCTCAACTCTCTAAATGTTTAAACCATAGAGAAACCATGCAAAAAATCTTAGATGGTATCTCCCGCCTGTACGTTTAGCTCAGATGTTTGTTGGTTCCTCAGACCTTTGCTGGAACAAATGTGGTCAACAGGGCACCATGCTTCATGTTTGGTGGGGTTGCCCTAAGGTTAACAAGCTTTGGCTCTAAGTTTCTAAACTCCTGACTGAAGTTACGAACTTTCAATTCGTAATTAAACCGGAGTTAGCTATACTAGATATTGGCCTTTCAGAGTTTCCTGTATCTGTCCGTACAATTTTCTTCCACACTTTTATTGCCACCATGACGGAAAGATCCTGATATTCCATCTTTCTCAGAAATAATTAGGCGTGTTAACTTTAACTGCTTGTGTGAACTACGACTAATAGACCCTCCTCATCTCTGTAACAAAAAATGCTCTTTATGGTCGGATTGGCTCTCATCAAGCTCCTATGTACCTGGTTTATAATATTCCCTTTACATCTAATGGATTTGCTTATGATTGATCTACACTCTTGTATGTTGTTGGCACCTTAATTTGGAATATGCAGCCTTGTTTTGTACTAAGTTTCGTTGTTCTTTCATGTAGCCCTATGTTATGGGCCTTTTGTTATCTTACTTGTAGTTATAATACTGTTTGTATACCTGCTCATGCTTTTCTAACAAACATGTTTAAAGAAATACAATACACAGCACGCAAGGCAGGGAATAAACTGTCCCTATAACACCCTAATAGCTACCCAACCAAAAATTTGTGGGATTTTCGTCTTAATAAGGACGGTCCCACCAGGAACCTAGGCTGTATTAACCCTAGTACACCCTGATTACAGGAGAGTACAAAATTGTATATATTTGGTTCCTAAAAGAAACCCCTTCAGAAGTAAAGATCTAGATACAAATACATGTGCCCTACTCCAAATTTACAATCCCAATGCGTTTCATACCCCAGTATTTAGGGATTCATCTGAGACACGCGCCAAGACGCGGGATGAGCGTCTGCCTATGCTCTCTTCAACTTAGCGCTCGATAGTTCATTTTTGTATATGGCAATATACTTGCGATGTCCTTCTGTTTGGGTAATTTCACCCTTAACCCCTGAAATAATGTGTATATAAGTATAAGAATTTTGATATATATGGCTTATGGTCTACTCTGTTGCCCCTGATGAATCCCTAAATACTGGGGTATGAAACGCGTTGGACTTGTAAATTTGGAGTAGGGCACATGTATTTGTATCTAGATCTTTACTTCTGAAGGGGTTTCTTTTAGGAACCAAATATATACAATTTTGTACTCTCCTGTAATCAGGGTGTACTAGGGTTAATACAGCCTAGGTTCCTGGTGGGGCCGTCCTTATTAGGACGAAAATCGCACAAATTTTTGGTTACGTAGCTCTTAGATAGGGCGTTATAGGGATAGTTTATTCCCTGCCTTGCGGGCGGTGTTTTGTATTTCTATGTATCTAGGGTGACTTTTTGTCCCCTTTTTAGGGTTTTCTAATTAAAAGTTAAGTTTTATAGTCTTGTCCAGTTAATCTTTTCAGTTTATCTTGACTTTTTTGGTATTTGTGGGTTACCCTATTTACCCTCTGCAGTGGTCTTTGTAGACTACACAGCACAGATTTTTTACTGAGGATTTCTATCTTCTGAGGATGTTTTATCTTCTGCCGGATTCTCACTGGATTCCCATAGCCTCATTGTACGGTGCTGGCGGGAAATCCAACCACGTTTTTTGCACAAAAGCCATGCTAAAAACAGCGGTGCGGTGAAGTTAAAGTACTGTTAGATATGCAACAGTATTTTAACTTAGCTGTGTAGACATAGCCTAAGGGTAAGTTCAGAGGTCAAGTTCCCTAGGAGGACTGCATGGCTAAGTGTTGATAAGGCTGAAAATTCACCTTAATATACTGCACAAAGAAGACCAGCTTGTCAGCCATATTTTAAAAACTGCAAACTTTTAATACTCTTCATAGAACTATAGATTTTCTGAAAGAATTAATATCCATATCAGTGTAAAAAAAAGTTTTAAAACTATAAAAAAAATATTAAAAGTTCAAATCACCCACCTTTTGTCATTTTGCAAATAAAAAAATATTTAAAAAAAAAAAAGCTACACATAATTGGTATCACTGCATCCATAAAAGTCTGATCTATTTAAATATAACATATAATATATATCATTTATCCTGTACGTAGGAGAAAAAAATTCCAAACACCAAAATTGTGGTTTTTCAGTCATTTAAAAAAAAATTGGAATAAAAAGTGACAGGTATCCAAATATGGTACAAATAAAAATTATGGGCGACATGTATGAAGATCGGCGCGTCGGAGCGCCCGATTTCACGAGATTTTTAGTGAAAGCTGCGCCTCATTTATGTCGGCGCCCGAGGTGCGCTCATACATGCGGTGTAAAGTTCCCTGCGCCTCGCCAGTGTGTGAGGCGCAGTTCAGAACTTAGGCGCAGAAGGACTGTGCCTCACTTGTATATAAATGGATCGTAAGATTCGCCGCCCGAGGAGGTGCGCTCATACATGCGGTGAAAAGTTCCCTGCGCCTCGCCAGTGTGTGAGGCGCAGTGCGGGACTTAGGCGTAGAAAGGACTGCGCCTAACATGTATTACAATTCGAGACAGGCTGGAAATCAGCGAGAAATCATTAAACATGTTAGTGAATAGCAATAAGAGTTGTCTTTCAAATGAAAGAATGAGTAAAGTGAAAAATCAAAAGTTGAATAAAATACATTGCAATGTATAGAAAAAGTTGATCGTTTAAAATTAAAGCAAATATATATAAGCTCTCCAAAGGAAGAAAGAATAGCTAGAACAGGTCTTAAAAAAAGGGAGAGAATTGAACTAACTTTACATTAAATAAGCCAATGCAGATGTTGTACAGATGTGAATTTTGGTATATTGTTTTATTAAAAAAATTAAGATGTATTTGTACAGATGTTAATTTTGGTCTATTGTTTTATTAAAAAATGAAGATGTATTTGTTCTTCATTCACATTTTATTCTATTTTGTATGTCCAGCAAGAGCCAGCACAGCACAGGTCTGGCTGGGACCTGTGGTTCTCCAAGCAGGATTTCTATGTTCCCATGGCTTAGTTCTGGACGTATTTACAGACGTATTTATGTCCGTAAATACATCACCAACTGAGCCTAAAATAAGGAACAAATAGCTTAGAATGGCTACCTATGGGAAATCTGGACGTATTTATGGTCGTAATGAATAAATATTTACGGTCGTAAATACGACCGTAAATACGACCGGATTTCCCATAGGTAGCCATTCTAAGCTACATGTTCATTATTTTAGGCTCAGTTGGTGATGTATTTACGGACATAAATACGTCTATAAATGCGTCCAGAACTAAGCCCTGGTAACATAGAAATCCTGCTTGGAGAACCACAGGTCCCAGCCAGACCTGTGCTGTGCTGGCTCTTGCTGGACATACAAAATAGAATAAAATGTGAATGAAGAACAAATACATCTACATTTTTTTAGTAAACAATAGACCAAAATTAACATCTGTACAAATACATCTTCATTTTTTAATCAAACAATAGACCAAAATTAACATCTGGACAACGTCTGCATTGGCTTATTTGATGTTAAATTAGTGTAATTGTCATGGACTTTGGAATACTTTTTATAGTGGAGAATGTTTTCTTAGGAGAGAATATATATATTGTCATTAATGTTATTGGATACTATTTACTAATACATTGATTTAATTGTTAGAGCACTTGGATATGTTATTTTATTAATTACTTCAATTAAATGACCAATCCATTTTATTCTTCATACTGTGTAATGTATTTCCGACGAGAAATCTGTTCCGGAATTACATTGCAAATATGTGCCACACTTTGTGACGCGTATTTGCAACGGATTTGCAACGGATTTCGCGTCGGAAATACATTCCCCATAGTAAATAATGGGGAATGTATTTCCGACGCAAAATCGTCTGCAAATACGTTACAAATACGCGTCACAAAGTGTGGCACATATTTGCAATGTAATTCCGGAACGTATTTCGCGTCGGAAAGACATTACACAGTATGAAGAATAAAATGGATTGGTCATTTAAATGAATTACATAATAAACAGACATATCCAAGTGCTGGAACAATTAAATCAATGTATTAATACATTTTTTACAATAACATTAATGTCTATATATATATTAGCTTCAAAGAAAAATATATCCACTACAAAATGTATTCCAAAGTCCGTGGAAATTACACTAATTTAACATCTCATAAGCCAATGCAGATGTTGGACAGATGTGTTATTAAACATTTTCCATAACAACAATTTTTGATGTATTTGGGCTGGTTTGTAGTTTCATGCAATTCAGTATATACAAGAAAAGGCTTGCTGGGACCTGTTTCCTCCAAGCAGGATTTCTTGCTTAATTATTTATTCTTCTTGACATTAATTTTGGTAGTAGTGTACTGCTGTAAGTGTAGAACTATAGCACATTCCAAGAATTCCGCGCTCCACTTCGACATCTCCGCTCAGATAGACCACATTCAACTAGGTCTGCCTGTTGGAGCTGTCGAGCGCTGCAATGCGCCTCACTTTGCCGACCCATAATGATGCATGCCTCGGAGTTTTCGAATTTACCGAGTCCCGCCCCAAAACACCCACGGCGCACCCATTGTACACCCCTTCATGTTAGGCGCATCCCTGCATCCGACAGTGGATTCGGACCAGTGAGGCGCAGGTTACGCCAGAAATCGGGCACAACTCCCGATCATACATGTCGTCCTATATATCAGCCCACAAAAAATGAGCTCTCACTTAGTTCCACATGTAGAAAAACAAAAAAGTTATTTGTTACAGAAAATGTCACTGCAGCACAAATGTAATGAATAGAGAATGTTTCTATTTTTTTTTTTTTAAAACATTTCTAAAACACAACGAAAACCCTGCAAATTTGGTATCACCAGAGTTATATCGACCTACAGCATACAGAAAAACAAATCATTTTGGAAGGGAAAAAGCATTAAAGAAAAACCCCTTTCCAAACATTTGCCCCAATTTACGTTTTTTTCACTTTTAAATTCTAACCCCAAAATTAAACTTAAAAAAAACCCATCTATTTTTTCCAAACAAAAAATCCCTCATACGTCTATGTAGATGGAAAAATGTAAAAAGTTATGGCTCTTAGAAAGTGAGAAGGAAAAAAAAAAAATTTCCAAATTAAATTATGACCGGTTTTGTAAGGGAAGAGGTTTAAAAAAACAGCACTGTTATCACAGCAGCAATACAGGAGGCGATAAAAAGATGTTTGGTATTTTTTTGGGAACAGTATAAATGTTGGTATTTTTCAAAACCTAGTTTGTTACAACCCTTCTCGGGTTCCCAATTTTGGGAAAATTTCTTTTCTAAAAAGTTTACCTGTGTATTCAAAAACCCATGCCTAACGGGAAAAGTATTAAAAAAACAATTTGGACGGCCATCCAAAAAAACTTTTTTTGAAAAAAATGAGCCCTTTTGGTGGACGCTGATGTGCCCAAGAAAAAAATACAAACCTTTTTCAATATCAGCAGCAAACACTTACACTAAAAAAGTCAAAAAAAACGTGGGAAATTTAAATGGAGAAGCATTTCTACTATTTTAGTTTACATGACAATTTGGGGGATTCTTAGTGTACCAATTTATTTCGAAACGGGGTAAAAGCCCTCCTCCCCCGATGTCAAACCCAACCTAAAAATACGGGGGGGAACCTACTCTTTTAGGGTTACCTTTTTTGGTGCCAATTTCAGACCCCCCCACATTTCGGGGAAAGAAAAGACCCCACTCAAATTTATTTCTGCTTTGATTAAAAAAACTTTTTCAGTTCCCCAAGGGAAGTTGGAAAAATTTTCGGGAGTAAACCCCTACTTTCCCTTTTTAATTTTTTTTTTTAGAGCTAGTGGGGTGTTTGCCGATTTTTGGATTGGGGTTAAAGAAACAAAAGTCTCGTCCCCCCTGGGCTTTTCAAAAAAAAGTTTTTTAATTTTCCCAATTCTTAATTGGGATACGGGATCCCAGGGTTTTTGGACCTTTAAAAGGGGAAAAACCCCCTAACAGAATTTAGATGTTTTTGGCCACAAAAATCCCGAAAAGGGTAGTTTTGAGCGTTTTTTTAAACGACAAAGTTGAAACCCAAAGGGGTTTTTTTTGGTGTTTTCAAAATTTCCCCCAATCATCCCCCCGAAAATTTAAAAGTTTAAAATCTGTGCATAAAATTCTTTAAAAGATGGGCGCCCTTTTTTCGGCGTTCCTGTTTTTTTTGGGCGGCCACAAAAAGAATTACAGAATAGAGCGGGGGTTGAGATGTGTTTTGGCGACGCATGACTGGGATGTGTAGGTTTTCGTTTTGGTTTGGAAAAATCACAGCCCCTTTCTTTTACATAGAACACCCCTTTCCCTGTTTAAAGCCTCAGGCCTCTCCCGTCTCATAGGGATGGGAAACGTGCGCTTTTGCCGGGGGCCCAAAAACAGTTTCAGCGAAATTAGTATATTTTTGCACAAAAAAACCTCTACTTTTAAGCTGTGACCTTTCCCAATTTTGGGTTTAGTTTTTAGAGATATTTAAAAACATTTATGTAGTTAGCAAGAAAATTTTTAAAGCAGAAACTACCGCTTGTAAATTCAAGGGGGGTGGGAGCGGGGGTGGGGGCCCCGGGGGCCCGAACACAAACAATTTTCAATCAAATTAAAGAACACGGGTTTAAAGTTAAACCAAAGACTTTTTTTAAAACATTGTAGGGGAATATTTTTATTTTTTAATTCAGTTCAAATAAAAATATTTTCCTGAAAATTGGGGCCCGCCTAAACTTAAAATTGGGAAAACACATCATTTTTTAAAAACGCACCCTTTTTTGTTAGCTGCAAAACTCCACTTTTATTATCATATACATTTAGATAGGTTTTCCTTTTTTCCCCCTTTTTCCACCTGTTGCCCTTTAATATAACCACCTTGAAATTTAAAATTTTAACAAACCAAAATTTTTGGAAAGGTAAAACAACGGGGTTTGTTTTTTTTTGGCCAAAAAAACCCCGAGGATATTAACTCCCGAAAAAAACAAAAAGTTACGGGGTTTTTTTGACTTTTGCGCACCCAGCACTGTTTCATTGACGAAAGCATCTACGTAAATTTTAAAAACAGTTTTTTCCCAATATTCACCACATTTTAATTTGGGAAAAGGGGTAAAAAAAAACCTTTTAAAATTAAAAATAAAAAACATCCCCATTTTAACTGTTTTTTGACTTTTGGCGCCCCCAGCACTGTTCAATTGACGAAACATCTACGTAAATCTTAAAACACCCAATTCTAAATTCACCAAAGGTAAAATTAAAAGGGTTGAAAAAAAAAACCCGGGTTTTATTAAATCAAACATAACATTTAACGGGGTTTTTTTGATTTTTGCGAAAACCCAGCCCTGGTTCCCCATTAAAAAACCGCGCATCTCCCAAATTTTTAAAAACAAAAAATTCTATATTAAAACCACCAGGTGAAATTGAAAGGTCCCAAAAAATAACCTTTTTATTTTTCAAAAAACAAACTTTACTTTTTTTTTTTTTGGACTTTTTCCGGGAAAAACCCCCAAACACTTTTCCCATTTAAACCAAAGAAACTAACGAAAAAATCTTAAAACGAAAAATTTTTATATTTAAAACCAAACAGGTAAAAATTGAAAGGGGGGCCAAAAAATAACCTTTTTATTATATCCAAAAACCATAACGGGATACTTGTTTTTTGGAACTTTTTGGGGCCCAAATTCCAGAATTTTTGATAGAACCCCTTCCCAATTTTAAATTTTTAAAACCAAAGCAATTTTGTTTTTTTAAAGGGGGAATTTAAAGAATGGGCGGTTTTTTTTCCCTTCTTTTAAAAATAAGAGACTTTCCCAAAACTTTTTCCATACCTTCCCTAAAAATTTTTAAAATTTTTTTGAAACAGGGGAGCAAAATTTGGCCAAGGGGGGTAAGCGGAAAAAGGGGGGGGAAGAAACATTGGGGGTTAGGGGGTACGAGAAAAAGGGTTTGCCCCTTTTTCCATGCTGGCGGAAAAACAACGCATCCCCAGGGGTATCGTCAGTTTGAAAGGCCCCGTCGGGCCCTTTGGTCACCCGCGGGTTAAAAGGGCCCTTGAATCAAAGGAAAACAAACATCTTTCCCCAAATTTCAAATCCTTCCAAGATGGTTAAATGCAAACCTGCATCTAAGAAATCTTACCTCCTCTTTCCCCCGCGGGTCCCGGCCAAAAAATGGCCCGTCACCCACATAAATCACCCATCTGTCCCAACATGAAGAAAACCCAAATGCCCAACCCTGTGGATAAGCATTTTTCGAAACCTCTTTGAATGACAAAATGCGTTTGGGGTCAGAGGCATGTTAAAAGATCAAGGGGGCCAAAAAAGGAAAAATTTTTCCCTTGCTCTGACCCCAGTTTCTGATCCCCATCAGGGGGAAAGGGAAACCCGGGTAAATTCAGCAAAAATCCCGGGGGGTTGGGCCCAACCCTTGCGGGCCCCCCCTTGCTTGTAGCCCGCAGTTTTTTGGGATTTGCAGAAAGCCGGGAGGGCCCAAAATCACCTGTGTTAAAATGAGGGTTTATGATGCCCGACTTTGGCAGATCCATCCGGGCCCTTTTTCGAGAATTTGCTTGCGAACCGGCTTAAACAGGAACAGGAGGAAGACTTTTGGGGTATTTGTCAATCGGGCCCGCCAAAAAAAAGGGGAAGGGGGGGTTCGCAGAAGCCCCCCTGATTTTGGTTTCCGCCAGCCAGGGCACCCGCCAACCCCGCTCCCCCGCTTAAAAAGGGCCGTAAAAAAAGGACCAGGCCCCTCTAAAGGGCCGGGCCTTCTTTTGAGAAAAGCCCCCCTAAATTTACCCCAGCGAAGTTCTTTAGTGCCCCCTTTTTGGCCGTAAACGCATAAGTAAAGGCAAGAACCTTAAGTATTTAACCCCCAACCCAACATGTCCTAGTCACTGCAGTAAATTTCCCATGAGTTAAAAAGGGAAAGGGGAAACACTTGGCCAAAAAAAGGGCAACCAAACCCCAAGGGGGCCCCCAAACCCAAACCTTTTTCCCCCCCCGATCTGCCCGCCCCTCCCCCTTTCCGAAAACCCCCAATTTTTCCCTTTCAGCTCCCCATGTCTCCCCAGAAAAACCATGATCGGGGTTTCACCTCCGTTTTCACCTCCCCCCTCCCCCAAAGGTACCCCCAAAAACCCCACCAAAAACCCATCCTACCCCCCTTCACCTTTCCCGGGCCAAATTTTAAACGCCCATGCAGGGCCTAAAACGGCCAGTTTTAGAAAACCACCTTCGGGTTTTACCGGTTTTTTGGAGGGCAGAAAAGCAAAACATTTTTAAACCCAAAACCCAAAATCCCAAACCCAAAAAAACCCTTTAAATGTCGGCTTTTGGCCAAAAGGTTTTTTGGGGGTCCTTAGAAATTTTTGGGAACCTTTTTCCCGGGCAAAGGGGGGAAACACAAAAGGGTTTCCCCACGTCATGGCCCCCCCGCTTGCCCCCAAAGGCCCAATGCCGGCAGGGGCATTTCTTTGCCAGGAACCCTCCCTCCCCTTTTGGCCACCACTTTTCCCATCTCAAAAATTTCCCAAGTGCGTTTGCCCGGCATCGGGTTCCGGGAAAAATTTTCCAAATCTCCCCAAACCGGACACATGGATAGTAAAGCCCCGGGCCCAAAGGCCGCAAAAATTCTCTGTGACAGTTTCACGGGGTGAGCGGGGGTGGATGTCCTCTGGGGTTTACGGGGGCTCTCAGGCTGGGCGCACGCTCTTCAAAACCCGGCAGGGGGGTTGGGCAGGGCTTTTTTCCCCCAAGGTCCTCGGGTTGGCATAAACGGGGCCCAAACACCAGGCCGTTTTTAAAAATTTTAATCTGCCTTGGGGAAGACCTTTCCACACACGGGGTTCAGGACAGGGGGGACGGCTCTAAGCAACGAGCCCTAAAGAGCCCCCTGGCGGGGTTTGCAAAAGGGGAAAAACCTTAGTGCCGGGGAAAAGGTGGTGTGCGAAAACGGGGAAATCTGCTGGCCCGCCCTTTAAGATCATGGGCGGAGCACATCCCTTCCTTGGCAAAATGTCTTTAAACCCTTTTGTCTCCAAAATTTTTCTAAAAGAGCTACCCCCGGGTCGGGGACTGCCTCCCGGAAAAGGGCCGGGGGTCTGAGTTTCGAAACTTCCGCCTTTTCGCAACCCCCTGCCTTTCCCCCCGCCGGGCCCTGCGGGGCAGCTTCAGCTGGGGCCTTTTCCCCCCGCCCCCCGGGTTTTCCTTGTTGACTTTGGGCAAAAACCGGGAATTCCAAACCCTCCACTGCTCCAGCATTGGGGAAAGCAGGGGCAATGCCTTTAACCGCAAAACGAAGTGACAAAATGCCTACAAGCAGGGGGAAAGGACCTCGGGTGTGAACCACCAAAGAGGGGGAAGGCAGGTGAAAGAGTTTGAAAACCAAACCTTGCCATTTTTTAAAAGAACCCCCAAAAAATGCATTCGGACAAACCCCCTTGTCAGCATAAAGAAAAAGTGGTGATCTTATTTTCGGGAACAAACTTTTGGACACCTGAAACAACGGGTCCCGGTTCCAGCCCGGGGAGGAAAAACGGACCCCGTTTGGGGGGCAACAACCCGGAGCCTTTCCCTCCCCCCCCGCCCAAATCCAAAAGGGCCCCCGATTTTTTTTCACAATTTCATCGGTCTTCATTACCCAGTGGTTGGGGGGTCCTAGCAAAGTCCCCAAATTTGGCCCCATCAGCTCTCGGGGAAAAATTAAACTCAGGCAATTCAGGGTTTGATTAAGCTGTGCCGGGGGGCCCGGGGAGGGGGGAAGAGGAGGGGGGAGGGGGAGGAAATTTTCCTTTAGAAAAAACCCTTGTTTCCGACAGCCCTTGCCTTTGGGAAAAAGGTTGGTTTGGGCGCGAATTTGAGGGGGAAAGGGGGAAAAATAAAGGAAAAACCCTTTGCTAGTGCCCCTCGACCCAGAAGGTTTTGGGAAAAAAAGGGGCCCCAAATCCTCACTTTGGAAGTTTTTGGATGCTTCCATTTCCCCCCAAACCCCAAATCCTCGCTTTAAAGGGCCTTTAAAAGGGAAACAACAGTTATTTGGGGTTGGGCCCAAACCCCCGGGACCCCCCGGAAACAAAACAAAAAACAGCATTTTTCCTTTCCACCCACCCAAATAGAGAGAAAAAATCCCAGGGAAATGGAGACCTTTGCTGATTGATCAACTGGGGGACATCTTTTTTCCCGTTCCTGCTTAAACTTTTCCCCAAAAGGTAAAGGGTTTGGAACAAAAATCAGCAAACTTTGAAAAGCAAAAGGGGTTCCCCCAAGTGGGCGTAGCGGCAGCAGCAGGCTTTGGGTTGGCTAACCCTTAAGGGGTGACCTTTCTGGCAATTTTTGGGTTTCCCCACCTCAACCAAGCGCATGCAACGCGGGCCACCATCCAACACACAGAGATCAACTTTAAAAAACCCTGGGAAACGACAATCTGCGTCCAAAAAACCCCGATGTTTTTTTTTGAGTTTTCCGGACCCAATAAACTTTTTGGGAAAAACCAAAAAAAGGGAAAGAATGGCCCGAGCTTCCCTTCGTCACGCCATAGAGGTTTTTTTGTCCTGCCCCGGGCGGGCCAGCGCATATCTGGGGCACAGTTTGGAAAAGGAGTTCATTACAGACAAACGCATCCGGCTTTTCCACAGAAAATTTTTTTGGATCGTTTGATTTTCTACAAGATGAAATCAGGCATGGATCTCTGATGATTTTAAGGGGCCCCAATTGCCAAAGGGTCCCCGATTTATTTCCCGGGGTTCTACTTCACTTTCCCTTTTTTAAAACAGAAATGGCCCCCTCTTAAAAAATTTTTTTTTAAAATAAATTCATTTCTTACTGAAATTTTTTTATTCCTTTTCCCAAACAGTTCTTTTTGGGGCTGGTTTTGCTTGTAGGAAACTTTTTAAAAAAAAAAGCAAATTTTTTCTTTGACAAAAACCCCCGTAATTCCATTTACTCACTTTACCCTTAAAAAAGTTTTCGCTTTGTCAAGGGTTTTAAGGTCATTTTTAAAGCGGTGAAAAAACCAGCAAAAATCATTTTCCTTTGGGAACAAAATGTGACTTCAAAGGGTGGCTTTTTCCCCCCAAAATTTTTAAATTTAAGGGGCCCTGAGAAAGCCCATATTTAGGAATTTTTTTTGGGGTCTTTGGCGGTGAAGAAAACAGCTATAATTTTAGCCCCTTTGGGAAAACAGAAATTTGGCTTCTAAGTGGAAATTTTCTCCCTCCCCAATTTTTTTAAAAAGGGGCTGAAAAAGTTCCCATATTTAATAAAATTTTTTTTTGGGGTCCATGTAGCATGAAAAAACAGAAAAAATTTAAAAATGGTTTTTTATGAAACAGAAAAGGGGGAGCTTTTTAAAGGGCTTTTCTTACTCCCTCCCCAATTTTTAACTGAGGGATTTTGAAAGTCTTTTTTAAAAATAATTTTCTTTTTTGGGACCTTCCCCTGCTTTTAAAAAACCCCAGCAATCCCCCAAAAAACCAGAGTCCTATTTATAAAAAAAAATGTTTTTTCTAACAGCCCATTTTTTCCCTTCACCTAAATTGCCCCAAAGGGGGGCCCCCTTCCAAGTGTCCCCCCCTTTGAATTTTGGGGGGGCTTTTTTAGCGTTCCTAAATCAGCATACTACGGGTTTCCTATTTCAAAAACCCCATGTTTTTTTCTAACAAAACATTTGTTTTTCCCACAAATTGACCCAAAAAAGGTTTTGGGCTAAAGGGTCACCCTTTGGGGGAGAATTTTTTGGGGGCCCAATTTTTGTTTGGTTAAAAACATTCAATTAATCCCAAACAGGTTTCCCTAAAAACAAAAAAAATGTTTTTAATCTAACAGACATTTGGGGTTTCTTTACACAATTTGAAAAGGGGAAAAAAGGGCCCCAAGGAATTTAAAATTGGGTGCCTGGGGTTCCGAAACCGGGAAGGGGGTTGAAACCCCACCTGAATTTAAAACACATTTTGGGCCAAAAATGTTTTTGGTTTTTGGCCCAAGATCTTTAAAAAAGGGAAAAATAAAATCCCTTTTAATTTAGCAAACCCTTTTTGGTTAAAAATGAAAAAAAGAGAAAAAAAAGAAAAAGGGTTGGGGTTTCCCCATCCTTTTTTAAAAATTTGTTTTCTAAAATTTAAAAAGGTACTAAAAAACTTGCAGGGTACAAAATGGGCTTTTAAAAAAAAATTTTTCCCTAAATTTTGTACAAGGGAGGGTACAGGGGAAAATTTTGACCAAATGAAAAGGTTTATTCGGGAACAGGGGAAGTAGGGAAACCCACGGACAGAGAAAAAAAGTACAGAAAACCATTTCCTCCACATTTTTGATAAAAATGAGAAAAAGAATCCAAAGAAAAAGGGAAACCTGGGTGAAAAAAAAGGAGGGGGTTAACCCCCCGGGTATTTCCAAGTAAGCTCAATTGTCCGGGCACTAAAGTACGGGGGGGCAAGCGCTCCCCGGGGAATTAAACGGGTGTAAAGAGGAAAAGGGGCGGGGAATTTTCTCTTACACTTTTTCCGTTTTCCAAAGGGCACTTTCTCTTCAGCACAAAAACATTTTTTCCCGTTGTTGCGGGTCATGGGGGCATTTTAACCTGGGGTGTTAATAGTTTGAGGGAGGGGCTGCCACCCTTTGGGGCTTTCACCGCACCCACTGTAACCCGGGGTTCCCGGGGGAAAAAGGCTTTTGGCCCAGGACGGGTTTATAGTAAAAGGGGCCAGTTTTCAACTAAAAGGGTTTTTGGGTATAAAAGAGCCCCCCTTTTTTCCGGCACTTTTTTAAAATGGGGGTTCAGGGAAAGGTTTTTGGGGCAAAATGCTTGGGGCCCGGGACAGTTTTAGTAAATTTGTCCATTGAAACTAAAAAGGGGTTGGTTTTTAAAAAAGAACCCCTTTTTTTTCACCGGCACTTTTTAAAATGTGGGGTCAAACGGTTTTGGGGGGTTTCATGTTAATGGGCCCAGGACAGATAAAATCTTTTTCCCAAAGTTGAAAACCAAAAAATGGGGGGGGGTTGAAAAAAAACCCTCCAAAATTTTCCGGAAAACTTTTTAAATGTGGGGGTCTTTGGCAGGTTTTGGGGAGGGGCTTTTCCAGGGCTTTTGGTCCCCGGACGGGGTTTAAAAAGTAAAATGCCCCAGTGAAATTTAAGAAAATGGGTGGGTTTGAAAAGGATACCCTTTTTTTTCCCCCGGGGCCCTTATTTTAAAAAATTGTAGGGGGGGTCCTTTGGAAATTTTTTTGGAGGGTTTTCAGGGGCTGGGCCCGGGGACAGGGTAAAAGGTTTTAAAATTTTCCAAAGGGGAAAACTAAAATGGTGGTTGAAAAAACTCCCTTTTTTTTTCCGGAAACTTTTTAAATGTGGGGGCCCAATCCCGGTTTTGGGGGGCTCATGCTGGGGGGGCCCAAAGGACAGTATAGTAAATTTTTCCATTAAAAACAAAAATGGGGGGTTTTGAAAGACCCCTTTTTATTTTTTTCCGGGCCCAATTTTTAAATTTTGGGGGGTCATGCGGGTTTTGGGGGGCCTCATCTGGGGCCCCCAGGACGGGTATAGTAAAATTGTCCATTTAAACTAAAATGGGGGTTTTGGGAAAAGATTTCCTTTTTCCGGTCCCTTTTTAAAAAGGGTGGGGGTCTTTAAAGGGTTTTGGGGCCCTCAGATGGTGGCCCGGGACGGGGTTTAAGCCCGAAGGGTCCAGTGAAACTAAAATTTTGGTTAAAAAGGCCTCCTTTTTTCCCGGGGAAATTTTTTTTTTAAAATGGGGGGGGTCATGCAGGTTTGGGGGCCCCTTTCTGGGGCCCAGGCCCCGGTATAGTAAATTTGCCATTTAAAAACCTAAAATGGTTTTTTGAAAGACCCTTTTTTTCCGGGAAAAATTTTTTTAAAATGTGGGGGTTAAATAGGCGGGTTTTGGGGTTTATGCTTTTGGCCCCAAAAGGACAGGTAAAAAATAAAAGGTCCAGTGAAAACTAAAATGGGGGTTGAAAACTCCTTTTTCCGGCACTTTTTTTTAAAGGGGGGGGGTCATGCGGGTTTTGGGGCCCTTCTTTCTGGGGGCCCAGGACAGGGTGTAGAAATTTGTCCAGTGAAACAAAAATTTGGGGTGGTTTGAAAACTCCTTTTTTTCCCCGGCATTTTTTAAAGGGGGTGGGGTTTCCCCTTTCAGGTTTTTGGGGGCCCCTTGCGTGGCCCGGGACAGGTTGGGCAATGTCCCGGGTGAAAACTAAAAGAGGTGGGTTAAAGACTCCTTTTTTTTCCCGGCATTTTTTTAAAAATTTTGGGAGTAAATCCAGGTTTGGGGTCCTGCTGTGGCCCAGGACAGGTATATCAATGTCCATTTTAAAACCAAAAAAGGGGTGGTTTGAAAACTCCCTTTTTTTTTTCCGGCATTTTTTTAAAAGGGGGGGGCCCATGCGGGGTTTGGGGGGCTCATGCTTTTGGCCCGGGACGGTAAGTAAATTGCCCATGAAACTAAAATGGTGGTTGAAAAACTCCTTTTTCCGTGCATTTTTTTAAAAATTTTGGGGGTCATGGGGTTTGGGGGCCCCATCCCTGGGGCCCAGGACAGGTGGTATTAAAAGCCCCCAGTGAAACTAAAAGGGAGTTTTTTGGAAAGACTCCTTTTTTCCGGGCTTTTTTTTAAAAATGAGGGGGAAAGCGGGGTTTGGGGGTTTTCATGCTTGGGGGCCCAGGACAGGAAATTTTCCAAATTGTCCATGAAAACCAAAAATGGTGGGTTTGAAAAGTCCTTTTTTTTTTTTCCGGGGCACTTTTTTAAATGTGGGAGTCATGCGTTTGGGGCCTTTTTCTGTGGCCCATACAGGTATAGTCAATGCCAGTGAAACTAAAATGGGGGGTTTTGAAAGACCCTTTTTCCGGGGGGTTTTTTTATAGGGGAAGGGGGTAAAGCGGTTTTTTTGGGGCTCTTTGCTGGGGCCCAGGACAGGTATAGTCAATTTTCCATTGAAACAAAAATGGTATTAAAAAGACCCTTTTTTCCCGGGCCCTTTTTTTAAAAATTTGTGGTGGTAAAGAAAGGTTTGGGGCCCCATCTTGCTTTCCAGGACGGGGATATTAAATTTTCCCATTTTCAAGAAAAAAAGAGGGTTTTAAAAAATCATCCTGCCCCCTTGGTCACCTTTTTTAATTTGGGGGGAAAGGCAGGTTTAAAGGGAAATTGGGCTGTGGTACAAGCGGGGATAAAAAAATTTTCCGTAACTTTTTTTTTCTGTGATTTTTAAAACCCTAAAGGGGTGTTACCTAAGAATGTAAAACAAAAATCCAAATTTGGGCCCTGTTTTCGGTTTTTTAAAAATTTCCCAGCTTTTTTCCAAAGCCTTTTTTGGGTGAAATTAATGAAGGTTTTGTTGCCTCCCAAAAGTTTTTAAAAATGGTCTTTTCCGCGCATAATCGATGTTTCACTATCAAAAAACCCCTTATCGATGGGGGGGCCGATTTATCGCTATCAAATTTGATCTCGATACCCCAACGCAATCGCTCAACCCAAAACCTGTAATTTTTTTGGGTTTTTTTCCCAAAGGGGTTTTGTTTTCCCAGAAGATCCCCGTTTCCCTCCCCCCCCCTCCACAGTTTTAAAGGTTCCCACCTCTGGAAGGATATGGGGGGGGTTACAGCATTGACAAATCTAAATTCCCAAGCTGATAGCCCCTATTTTTTGTTTGTGCTTGTTAGAGGGGAAATTTGGGTTGAAAACAGGGTTTTAAAAAAGCGAAATTGACAGGTTTTCCCAGCCTTTAAAAATCCCAATTTGGGGGCTTTATTGTCTTAAAAAGGAAATTTTTTCTAGTGAGAGAAAAGAAACTTAAATGCCCCCAAAAGACACACTTTTTACCTGCTGAGTGACTCGTTCTTTGATGTAAAACACAGCTATTTGCTCTACATTTTTGGGACAGGATTTTTACAAGGCTGTTTCCGAGAAAGGGGCTGCTTTTTAAAACGAAAAAGCCCCAAATATGGGTTCAAAAAAAGTCAACAGGTATCGGTCTGTTTTTTGGTCCCTGGGGGCTGGTTTTTCTCCGTGGGTTTTTGTGGATTCAAGCCCTCCCCCCTTCGCACCCATACATTCATTTTTCCGGCCCCCAAAGGAACTGGTGGAAAAATGAACCATTTTAGAAAGGGTTTTTGGGACCCCCCCGGGGCGATGAAAAAAAAAACAAACCCAAAAGCAAAAACAAAATGCCATTGCGGGGGAACTGCCTGCACGGATTTTCCCATTAAGGGGTCTATGGGGAAGCGTTTGCTTGTTGGTTTTTTCAAAGGTTTGGGAAAAAAACCCAAACCGTCTGAAAAACCGACAAATAACCGGCGTCGTGGGGACAAGCCCTAACGTTAAAGGGTTAAAGATTTTCTCAGTAGAAAGATAAGATCAGAGGCTGAGAAGCTCCCTTTTTCTGAAGAAGCACATTAGGGAGAAAATTCAACAGCCAGACCACTGCTAGAGCAGAAAGAGGTGGTCGGTAATCTAAGGAAGCTTATTTACACACACATGAGATAAGAACTGCTCTAACTATAGAATAAAACCAGAACAACAGTCTTTATTTACCTTTGCCATCATATATAAAGCTAATCAATGAGATACCCCTTGTATAGCGGAAACTTTTTGCTTTGTTGAGCTGTAGAAGGAAGACAAGCAATGCTTCAATACAAAATCAAGCATCATTTTTCACATACCAATAACATAAATGTCATTACAAATGCTAGTATGTTAATTATATGATCAACAAAGTTACTGTATCTTATAAAGTAATGTAACAGGAGAAAGGAAAAAGAATGATATAGCTCACCGCATATGAGTATTCAGAAATGTCTCAGACGTGCAGACCGTCAGGCAGAATATGTTTCCTTACAGCAAGAAAATTGCTTGTCCAGCACTCGAGTGTTTTTTTGCTGCAACGACATACCAATGAGACAGACAGCTGACAAAATATTAAACCTTATCGAGATTGAAACAAGTACAAAAATACCAAAAAAGATCAGGACATGAGATGATGAGATGCACAAACTAGCAGTAAAGTCACAGTATAGTAATAAATAAATGAAAAATTAAGACATATACTATTTTAATCTTAGTTAGATAAAAATACCCTTTAGTGAATTAGGGGTTTATCCAAAGCAGTCACATGACTCTGCTTACATTATTTTTTTGTAGCTGTTCACTTCCAAATAGTGATGAAAGGGTTTGGCACGTCACCGCTGAGCTCAATAAGTGGCTGCAGCAGTGAAGTCCCATTCAGAAGAGAACAGAGGGTACACCAAAGACTGGGGAGACCAAGCACTAGAATGGAGGTGGGGAGGAAGGTGAAAATAGGTGTTTTGTTTTATTTTTAATTATTTTTAGTTATTTATTTTTTTAATAAACCCAACAACTCCTTTAACCACTGCTCATCTTCATCAGAAGGGTGTGGTTGTGCAACAAAATGACACCGGGGCCTGGGAAGGTTTTCTTACTGAATCCCAGTTTTTGAGCTCAGGACAGACACCTTATTCGCCGAGTATTTGTGTTTTCGTTCTCGTATGCACCCTAGTTGTTTGAAACTGTTGGTAGTGAAGCAATGTGATTTATATGTTTGGCAGAGGCACAAGCACAAAGAAAACCCAAGGGATATCAGCTGAAGTTACTACCACTAACCCTTCCCAGTAATTCATTTCTAGAGCCTTTACATCATCAACTGCTTGCTAACCTTAAACATTTTCTCTCCTATATTTTTCCTTTCACCACAACATGCAGGTTGATTTATCTATTTCGTATGAGACAAACCATCCCCACTATAAATTGTGAGAATATTAGAAAACAACAAGGAGTTTTGTGGCTGTATAAAAGTAGGAGAATTCAGGCAGAATCTCTTTGAGGAGGAAGAGTTTTACAGAGGACAATCAGTGAATAGAAATTAGCAGTGACCAACCTCAAGCTGCTCCTTCCAATACTTCTACAGGTTCCATGACAGCTGGTGGAGAACCTCTGCTGGAAAAAGGAGAATTTTTTGTCAATTTCTCTTAGTTCACATAATTCTCCATCTGAAGGAAAAGGTTGCTCTATGGAGAAGGTAATATTTGAAAAATTCCACACATACTGGTATGCCCTTGAAATAGTATAACATCCAAATTGTATTGATTAACAAGAGATAACATAGGTTCTCCAATATACAGTCGTCATGAAATATACATTTGTGGAAATTCAGACTAGGAACAAAATGTTTCAGCAAAAAATACACCTTCCTCAGTTCATATATATGTTAATTAATAAAATTTCAATGTTATACCATTTGAAGCGCATACCGGTGTGCCGTGAAGCTAGACTATAATATTGATTGACCTCCTTAAACTCAGTTCATATGTGAAACACTGTCATTGACCACTAACTAATCTGAAGCAGACTGTTACAATATTAAATCCCTTTCTCCTGACAACTTTAACAGAAAAGGTTTAAAGAGGACCTATCCCCCGGGGAAACCTCATAAAGTTCAGAACTAAAATACAAAACTCCTTAAATATGGTTCATTAGGAAAATCAAAGGATTTCACTGTAATTTAGTTTTTTAAGAAAGTGCTGACCCTTTAAGACAGCTCAGCTCTGAAGTCGGGCCAAGTCCACACGTGACAGCTTGATGGATCACTTTTTTGACAGTTGTTAAAGTAACGCTTCAAAGCTGGAAGAGTCCACTGAAAGGGGGAGCCAGGAATCACATCATGTGCACACGAAAAACTCTGGGGCTGCTATGTCGGTCTATATAACACTAGCACAGGAAATTTTAACGTCGAAAACCGTCCTCAGTGTCTGGTCTACTCCCAATGTACTAGTGAGAGACCAGATCACCCTTAAAAGCAGCATATCCTCGCTCCCTCTGCCAGTTGATTTCCCCCAAACACAAAGAACCCGACTACAAAAGACTTTCCCTAAAAAGTAAAAACTAAATCCTGTCCCCGTAGCACTAGGGGCCCTCTGATTTGCAAATCAAGGGCTTGGAAAAAATCTTTTAAATTTTTCCATTTACTTTTAAATTTTTTTTTGTGGGGGGATTGCTTTTAATTGCCAGATGGTAGGAGGTTTTTAGAAAAATTACAATTAGGATCAAATTTAAATAGCACAGCTGTTTGGTTTTCACCACAATATGCTCTTGGAAATCTTTTGGTGAGACTTTCCAATTTGCATATAACAAATTTACATTTCTAGATGTAAGGACTTGGTATGGCCGGGATTTACCCTTGTAGAGAGAATGTAATTTCCAGCAGACCTATTTTAAAAAAAAAACCGTAAGCAAAATCAGATCATCTTTAAAATTTTAGACCCGTTTTTTGTGGTTGTGTCAGTGACTTGAATTGTACATTACCTCTTTGACCTGTGGCATATATATATAAAATCTGTTAATCGATAATATCAGAGCCTACATGGCATGAAACAATTCATTATTTTGGGAATTTGGATCCCCCTTTCATCTAAATGGAACAGCAAAAGGGGAAGAAGAGATGCCAGATTGTAAAGAGTCCAACACGTAGAAATGACATACAGAAGATATAAAGTACCTCACAAAAGTACACCCCTTATATTTTTGTAAATATTGTATTATATCTTTCCATGGGACAACACTGAAGATCTGACACTTTGATGCCATGAAAAAATTTTCCCTGTACAGTTTTTTTTAACCCGTGTAAATTGGGAGTGCCTCAAAAAAATTCAACACACACCATAAATGCTAAGCCCGGGCAACAAAAAATAACATTTAAGAAAATGGACAAATTGTGCCCAAATTTTTGCCATTTTCCCCCTTGATTATGTGCTCGTTAGTGTTATAAGTTCCAGGGTGAATGGGGGACGGGTTTTTTAAATTTTTGGTGATAACATCTCACACTCTCCATACAGCCCCTTGGAAATTAAACAGGCCCACATGGCAAAGATTCTGAGGATCTGACAAAATGAATGGTTGCTTTACATAAAGATGGCCCCGGGTTTAAAAAAGGGTTTTTGCCAAAAAACCTGCACTGAGCTCAAGCGTGGGAGCCAAGCCAAAATAGTGGATAACAAGACGGGTTTTCCACTCAGAACAGTCTCGCCCATGGTCACCAAAAACTGAGTGCCGTGCTCAGTGTCAAATCCAAGTTTGTCTTTTCAAAATGATTTTATGAGTGCGCCAGCTTGCTGCAGAGATTACAGGGGGGGGAGGTCCGCAGACAGTGCCAGACCTAAATTTACTTTTTTATACATCGGGGGCACTGAGTACTTTACATTGCAAGTGTCATATTTTCAGTGTTGTCCCTTGAAAAATATTATACAATATTTACAAAAATGTGAGGGGTATAGTCACTTTTATGAGATACTGTATCTCCAGTTATGGTTATCACCACTTCTTTGGTATTTTTTTGCAGAAGGTCCATATCTTTAACATATCAAAACAGATACTGTAGATACTTCAAAAAACAGATTGTGACATATGCCAAAATGATCAGCAATGGATCTCTCAATGGATTTCTTCACATATTTACACCTTTACACAGTACAAATTGGTGTAGCTTTCAGGTCTAACTCCATGTTACTGTTTTTTAAGGTTCTTCCCCTACTAAAGCCTGTTGGGGGTCATGGCTCCCGCGGATGACCAAGTCCAGTTGTTAGGTGAACTCCTCTCTTGCTCCAGTGGAGCAGCCATAGATCCCATAAACAAAGATGGTTTTACTCTATTACCTATTGAGAAAGGGTTTTCCTGCCAGCAGGAAATCATACAGACTCTTCAGAGAATCTTAAGTCATTGAAATGCCCTGCAATCACTTGCCTCTGTTCCATCTGCCACCTCCATAGCCCAGCAAGCTTCTCATTTGACTATGGATGGACTACTTTAGATTCCATGCTCTATTTTCAGGCACTTTATGAACAGGAGTTTTAAAAAGGGTCTACGGGGATTAATTTTATCAGGGACTATACAATCGACTGTCCCCACAAATTTTTGCACTGACCATGTCAAGGTGGCTTATGTGATTTTATTGCTGCTTTGTGAGGGCCTGGCCACTCACTGGCCCACAAGTAGCGAGGCCCCCCCAAATTTGCATGCTGCCCTACTTTTCTGTTTACATTTTAAAAAGGTTTTTCAGCCACCCAGCCAATCCTCTTCCACAGGCCCTGCCCTGTTTCCCATGGGACAGGGAGTCTGTACTGTAGGGTAGTATACAAAAAAACTTCATCATACTGTTGCTCCAGCTTGGGATAGGCTTTTGCTGGAACCCTTTTAAAATAAAGGGTTCTGGCTACAAAGGGATTTTACCCCCCTAAAAATTAGAAACAAACTCTTTCAAATAGGTTAAGGGAAAGGAACATGCTGTTGTATTCTTGCCTTTCTCCAGTCTTAAATCCTTCTGTTATAGAACCTGATGAAAGCAAGCAATTGGGTTGCACTGCCTGTCACCTCAAGAAGGAACCAACTGTTTGATTCAGACGCAATGCCTCTGTTGTGGGCAAGAAGGGTATCTTCAGTCCAACTGTTCAGTGCAACCTATTATTCCTGGAAACTAAAACTGAGTGCAGGAATATGTCATTGGGTCTAAATCTTTCTTTTGCAGTTGATTGCTGCTTACAGTCATTTTAAATTGTGAGATATCTCTTTTTTGGCTTTTGCAGATGTTGGAGCTGCAGAGAACTTTATTATTTTCCCGGGAAACTTTTGAATTCCCTTTTGGGTTGTTCAAACAAAACCCTTGCATCTTCCCCTTTTGCCCTATAAATAACCCGGTTTTGTCAAGTAACATCTCCGGGGCCCCCTTCTTTTATTAGCTTCCCTTTTGGACCAAAGTTCTCTCTCATTTTGCTCCCACTCAGGTTTCCCTTCCATCTGAAATTCACCAAATTGGGACCTTATGTTTCTGGTCTCCAAGCAAAAGGCAGAAACCCTTCCTATACAGTTCGTGGCTTCCTTGATATTGTCATTCTGCTCCTTTCTTGTTGCGATCCTCCCAGGAGTTGAAGTTGCCTTTTGTTGCTTTTTTTTAAGAAGGGTTTCCCATAACTTTTTTCTCTTTTTTACCCCACATAAAATTTCTGCTATAATTGATACCAATTTCTGGTGTTGAGCTGCAGAAGATGTGACCTCTCCCAGTAAGTCCTCATCACCTTTAAAAAGTGTCATAAGCCAAAAGCCAGTTTTGGTTTTTGTACAACCAAAAAAACTGACATACATAGACTCATTCACTTCCCCTACATGCTTCAGTGTGCACCAGATGGCTCTTTTCATGCAGTTTAGCCAGAACACCATAATAAAACTGCCTGCCTGCAGCCACTACTGGAGAGCGCCTTGTGTGTGTGGATTCATACAGCTACCATTGATTTTTTAATAAAACTCAAAAACACGGTACGAGCTCTATTTCCCAATGGTGGCTCCCATCCAAAAACCCCCCAAAGCTTTCCCTTTGGCCCAGAAGTTCGGGTGCGGGGCCCCCTCTCAACAACAGACCCCAACAGAATTTGGTCCCCCCTACCTGATTACCTATTGCATCTCAACTTCTGATGCCAGACCACATTAACAGTAAATTGGCACCCTTTTTTATTCCCCTTAGCCATAGGGAAATTTTATAACACAACAACCAACCCCTCATGCATAGTAGGCGCGATTTTTTTGTCTTAAAATTTTTTTTTTTGCATTTGTGCAGCCCCCCTTGTATAAATTTTTGTAACTTTTTCTGCTATTTAAAACCCTTTTTACTAAAGGGGCCCCATAGCACAGCTCACTGCAAGTGTTCCACCCCTGGAAGCAGTACAGATAGGTCAGAAGCAGTCCCATAATGAATCCAAATAGAGAAAAGGCTCCAGCTAAAAATTACTTAATTACTTTCCCCTCCGATCATTCCCGGGAATTCCTTTATAAACGTGGTCTTTAAATTCTGTTTGTCTTTCAAATGATTAAGGAGAGCCCCCGAAACCTTTAAAAGCGATTGTTCTTTTGTTGTGCCCTCCATGTGCTTTTCAAAAACGTTTTTAAATCATTAGAAATAAAGTTCACTTTTTACTTTTTGTGCATACTGGTGTAAAACGATTTTTTAACTAGTGCATTTTTTTTATTTTTTTCACTTGCCCTTTTTTAGTGGAGGGGGTGGGGGAGCTCCCTGCTCATTGGGTTATCTGCCCCTGTTATTTTTTCCCCCAAAGTAGCACTGGGGCTTACTTTTTCCTCCTCCCGGAATTTTAGCCCTATTTCCCAAAATTGAGCTGGAAGTATGGTCTTGTGTTTTTGAGTAAATAATGTCCCATTTTTTCTGTGACTTTTTTCTATGATTTGTCCTACAAGTCCAGACAACTTGTGTCCATGGTCCTTGTGTCCAGGCTCAACTTTTATACATAGAATCCCGGGCTTTTATAAATTTTTAAACTCCACTTTTTAGCAGGTCAAAAAAAAGGGGCCCTCCTCCCTTGCCCCATACCCCAAAATAAACCCGCAATAGTAAAATGGGACTTGTATGCAGCGGGGTTTTTGTTTTTCTGAAATTTATTTAGATTTTTAAAAACGGATAAAGAAATACCCCAAACCAAATTCCCAGTCTTGTAGTCTATTTTCAATAATCCTTTTAGGATAAAAAAAAATTTGGTAAAAATCGGGTTTAAATCCCTTTAAAGGGTTTATCTTAAAATTTCCCCATTTGGTAGCAGAGGGCAGAAACAATAAGGGACAAACCGAGCTGATATGTTTTTTTCACTGAATCTGAACGCTTGATTTTTTTAAAAACAAGCGGGAAACAATCAGGTCGAATTGGGCCCAAAAAAAATTAAATTAAAGCCAGTGTAAACACCAATACCCCCTAAAGTAAATCAGAAAAAAAAATTTTTTTAACCCTACATGCCCCCAAACCCTTTAACTGAATATTAAAAAAAAAAGGGAAATTTCCCAAAGGTTAAGATCACCCCTTCAACCTATACCCTCCCAAAAACATTAAATATAAAGAAGGGGGTACCTTTGGGGTAAAAAGATACCCCCAATGGATCTAAATTTTCCTTACCATTCAACATATCCAACAACACAATTTCGGAAAAATTATATAAAACAACATTAAAGATGTTTTAAAAAAAACATTTTCCCAAATTTAAAAAGTTTAAAATACAATTTCAACGGGAAACTCCCAAGTCATTTAGAAAAATTTTAAAAACTCAACAGTTTTCCAAATAAAAAAATTAAAGAAATTTGAGAGAGAATATAAAAACTATCTAACTTTGGAAAGTTTTATTTTTTGGGGGGGAAGAAAGAGCCCGTAACCACAAACAACATCATGAATATCAAAAGAAAAAATTCTCAGACAATACATCTACATCAGAAGAATCTGAGCTAAATCAACCAATGCAATTACATTCTAAAAATAAAAACACCAAGAAGTTTTTAGAAGACAACACGTCTGAGGAAGAAAGTGATCGTGGAGCGACTGGTGGTACAAAAGAAGAACAAATAAAAAGAAAACCACAAGTAGAAAGACCAAAGAAGAAAATATAGATGAACTTCTCGTAAATATTTCTTCAAAAGAACTGACTCCATCACAGCGCTCTGTGATTAACAAGGGATTGAACTTTGTGCCTACATATACACAGAACTCTTTTGATTTTTTGATTGATTTTTATAAGTTCTGTAGAAGCATTAGGTTAAAAATATTTTTTCAACAACAGCATAGCAAAAATACAGAAATACTGAATATACCCAAAAAATTAAACCATGAAAAGTATTTTAAACCCGAAAAAAAAATGTAAAACCCTTAAAAATTTATTTGAACGGGGTTGGGGAAAAACGATGGGGTTTACAACCGGGGTCGGAAAAAAAACCCAAAAAAGGTAAACATCAAATATGTCAAAAAAAAAAAAAAAAGAAGCATCAGAAAAAAAAAAAAAACGATAAATAAATTTTTCTGAGACGAGCAGACAAGGGGGTTGCTACAGTTTTTGTTTAATCGTACACAATATGAGAAAAAAGCCTTTTCCCCAAATTTTGTCTGACCATCTATATCCCAAAACCTTTTAGATAGAGACCCCCGAGTAAAAAAACAACAAATTTAAAAACCAAGTGGAAGAAGAAGCCACCCAGTTGAACACATTTCAAAAAAAACAAAGATTTCACTAATAAAGTTTTCCCACCTTAAACCCCCCATTTATTATTTTAGCCCCAAAAGGTACACAAATCATTAAAAGGGAAACCACCCGGAAGACCAATTGTGCCCGGGAGTAAATTTCCCCCTTTTTTTTCCGAACCGTTTAGCTTTTTTTTGTTGATAGCTTTCTAAAAAAACGGGAAAAATCTTTTTTTTCATATTTTTTTAAAAAAGACACGGGCAATTTTTACGTCAGTTAAAAAACTTTTTAATATGAAAAAAAGTTAATATCATGGGGGAACCCCGGGATATTAAATTTTATAAAAAAAATTTTAAATCCCAATAAAAAGAACCAGGAAACCCATAAAATGAAACCCTTTGAAAGAAAATCTACCTCAATTAAATAACACATAAAAATTAAAAGGTTTCCTTATAAACCCCCCCCTCCCCCTAAAAGTCATATTGCCCCAAAAGAAATTTTTTTCTTTTTAAAAGGGTTCCAAAAAACCCCTTTTATTTTCCCCCAGCGCCCGGGGAAAAACCCCCCCTTTTGGGGGCCTCCTTCCTCCAAGCCCCCGCTAATTTTTACGGGCCCCATAAATTTAAAAAAAAATTTGTTTTTTTTTTTTTTTCCCCCCCCGAAAAACCCCAAAATTTTAAAGCCACAAAAAAAATTTGGGGGGGAAAATGGGGGGCGCTTTTGGAAACATTTTTCCATGTTTTTTGGGGAAAGGGGCAAGGATTTTAAATTTAATTTTAAAAAAAAATTTTTATTTATATACCCCAAAAAAATTTCCCGGGCAGCATTTATAAAATTTAGGGGGTAAACTACAGACATTACAAAATTAAAAAGTACTTACGGGAGGGATACACAAGGTTTTGGGGGCCCCTTTGCTCGCAAGAGCTTACAATCTATTGGGGTCGGGAGAGACGAAGGGGCCCAAAAAGTGCTAGAAATTTTTTAAGGTCCCAGCCATGTGACATAAAAAAAGTTTTTTTTTTTTTCATAAATTCGGATAACCCTAGCCACCCCTATATACATCAAAATACATTTTTTTTTGTGCTGAAAAAGAATAGTGGGGGCCCAGGGAGTGTGGGGGGAAGGGGGGGGGTTTTAGGGATTAGGGGGTTTTGGTAGGGCCCCCGTGAAAATGGGATTTCCCCAGGGGCCCTTTTAAAGCTATGAAATTTTTGAAAGTGCCTGATCACCCGCGGGAAACAAGTTCCCGGGAACGGTGCAGCACGTTGAAGTCTTGGAGGGGGGCCCCGGGGGGGTTCAGGGTTGATGAGTGTAACCTGATATCATCAAAAAGCGGGGAGGAAACGGGGAGGGGGGTAGACAAGATGAGGGAGAAGATGTAGGGGGGAGCAGGTTGTGGGAAACTTAATGAGTAGAGTGATGAGTTTATTTTTTATCCGTACGGATGGGAAACCAGTGCATGACCGACCACAGGGTTTAAAGCATCCCTTTTAGCGCTGGAAAAAAAGACAAACCTGGCTGCGCATTCAGGGGCAGGGTTTGGAAAAGGGGAGAGTTTGCACAGAGGGGGAAACCCATAAGCAAGGAAAAATTTCAGTAACCCAGACAGAATGAAAAAGACAACAATTTAAGTTTGATTGTTTCAAAAAGTGAGAAAAGGACGGATTCGGAATGTTTTTGGGGTGCCCGGGGACAGGAGCGGGGAAGGGATTGGATTAAGGTATGAAGGGGACAGATCGGAACAGTATAACCCCCCAAAAGCGGCCCGCGCCAAGGGGTTAGGGGGTGGCCCAAAACCCCCGAGACAGAAGGGCAGGGAAAAACCGGGTTTTGGTTTTGATGGGTGCGGTGGACTAGAAGTTCAGTTTTTGTTTAGGGTTTTGTTTAAAAAACAAGAGGACATGATGTCGAGACAGCAACAGCAGCCCTGGTTGTTTTTTTTAGCAGGGGCAGGGGGATGTCTCGGAGGAAGGGGATAATTGGGGTCTCAGGGGAAAAAAGGTACGGAACCAAATCTGCTGATTTGGTTTTGGTTTTCCCAAAGGGGGGGGCCCGTATAGATTTAGAAGAGGAAAACCAAAACGGATTTCCCTTTAAGGAAAAACCCCCCCACCCGCAAAGGAAAGAAGAGGAGGAAACCTGCAAAGAAACACGAAGGCGGGTTAAAAAAAGGTAAGATTTAAAAACCCAAAAGGGGAGCGTAGCCTGGGGGCCCAAAAGGGGTGAGCATTCTGAGGAAAGTTTTTGGGGGATCAACCCTGACAAACGCTGCAGAGGGGGAACCAGAAGAAGCAAAAAGTGAGTAGTTTCCCTGCGATTTTTTTGTTTGGAATCATTGGGGACTTTAGTTAGAGCAGTTTTTCCCCGTGGAGGTTTGGGTTTTCGGGAAACCTTTTGCAAAAGGATCGAGAAGAGATTAGTAAGGATAGCGGATTTAAAAGGGAAAGACCAAGCCTTTTCCCGGGGTTTGGAGATGAAGGGGAGGTTTGAGACTTTGGGCGGGATTTTTCAGCCAGGAAAGGGCCCCGAGGTTTTTTATTTTATAAAAGGGGGTTTTTTACGGGAAGTTTTAAAGGGAAAAGGAAGAAACCCAGAGGAGAGAGAGAGGTTACAGATTTTCAGTTTGTGAAGTATGAACTGGAGAAATAGACGGGAAAAAAAGGGGGGGAATGGGGCCCCTAGAGCCTGGTTTGGGGGGCGAGCAACACAGCAAGCCTGGACACTTTTTTTCTCGGGCATTGGGGCAAAGCTGAAGGTTTGGGTGGGGAAGTTTCGGGAAAGGGGCCAATGGCTGCTCTTGGGGGTTTTTTATGAGAAATTTTTTTTTCCCATTTTTGTCAATTTTTTTTCCCTTTTAAGGGGGAAATGGCCCAGGGGCTTCAGCATGGAGGTCAGAGAACCCGGGGCCTGAATCTTTTGGCCTGAAAAAGGGGGTGGATGTGGTCAAACAGGTGTTTTTTGGGTTGGGTTTTTTTTAAGGTTTGCAAAGAGGAGTGAAAAAAATTTTTTTTTGGCGCTGTGAAAGGGGGATTTGATAAGTCCGCATAAATTTGTAGTGGAAAAAAGTCCCGCAGGGAGCTTTTTGAAATTCCCTCCCAGACCTCCGCACAAACTTGGGAAAAACACTGCGAATGGCGAGTCTGATGGTTTTGTACCATGGCTGTTTGGGTTTTCTGATCTGGGGGTGCGGAGTTTGAGCGGGCCAAAGTGCCCCCGGGGGTTTGGGGAAAAAGTTAAAAAAATTATATTGTTTGGATGCCAGGGCAGGGCAGGAAAAGGGGGGGAATTGGGGGGATTTAGGAAATGTATTTGGGGTCTTTTGGGAAATTTTTGAAATTTCATGAAATGGGTATTTTTTTGAATTGGAGACAGGCAGGGCTTCCCCGAGAAAGGGTTTAGAATTAAATAATAGTGAAAGGAAATAAGAAATTTTGATCAGAGGGGAAAATTAAGAGAATTAAAAAAAAATTAGAGAATTAGGGGAACGGGTTTCAAAAAACCCAAACCAGAGAGTTCCCCCTCCTTTGGGGGGGAGGTTTAGTAAACCCGGGGAGAGGCCAAAGAAGAGTTTTGTGAAAGGGTCGGGGAAAGGGAAGGGAGAAATGGGTCATCAAAAGGATGGTTTAAAAAAACCCCCCATGATGAAGGGGTATTTCCCTTTGAGGGAATGAGGGAGGGCCCGGCCAAACAAAATGAACCAAAACTGGCGGGGTTTTGCCGGGGGTTGTACACAACCCGACTCGGAGGAAAATGGCTGAAAAGTCTGAGGGAGTGGGCCTCATGGGGGAAAAAAATTTAATTTAGGGGGGCAAAAGGAAGGACCCTGGAAAATTTCATTGGGAGAGAGAAGTAGCCAACTCCTCCAACCCGGGCCCGTTCTCAGGAACTTTGGGGGTTTTGGGGAAGTGTAGGGGCCCTAGGTAAGCGGCAAGGGAAGGGGGTGCAAAGGCTGAGCCATGTTTCCTTTTTAGGCTACAGGTTTTAGGGAGTGGGAAAAAACCAAGGGCATGAAAAGCAGTGGGGTTTTTTGGGGAGAACCGGGGGGCCCTTCCACAGAGCACATTTAAAAAGGGGGCTGGAAAAGAGTACAGTGAATAGCAATTTGGGTTTTTAGGGGGTTTTTTGGGAAGAGGGGGGATGACAGGAAAAGGGGGGGTGGGCCGGGGGTTTTTAGAGATTCACCTCAGCAAGAAAGCAGGGGAAAGAAAAGAAACAGCAGATGGTTCAATGAAGAGTATAGCGGCTTTGTGCCGCAATAAGTTGGGCAAATGGTTTTGTGGGATTTGAAAAAGGAAAAGGGGAGTGGTTTATGAAAAACATTTGGGGGAGAAGGAGCGGGGGGCGCTTTATGTGGATAAGATTTTCAGGGGGAATAACGGGTGGGTTTAACCAGGAGGGGAAAAGGCCCGCAAAAATTTGACAAACAATACTGAGCATGGTGAATAGGGGGTTTTTTTTTTTTTTTTTTTGGTTTTTTTTTGGGGAACCTAATACTTACAAGAAAAAAGGGGTTCCTCCCAGCCCCCCCTTCCGGGCCCCCTTCCCGGGCCCCAATTTCGGTTTTTTTTTCAGATACCTTGATTCAGCTCTATCAACACCCTTTCATATCTTTGGGTTTAAATTACAGATATGGTTTCCCCTACTCTACTGGTTATACTTTACCCCAAGGGTCAGACTGACCCCAAACTAAAATAATTTTATATTCCAAAAAGGGGTTCATTGATATAAATCAATTTGGGGCCCCGCCGCCAGCAATGGGTGGGGTTTTTCAAATAAAAACCAGCAGAGGAGAAGCTACAGGGGAAAAATTCCCGGTCAAACAATACAAATAAACACAGGGTAATTATTCAAAGGGCAGAGATTGGGAAAATCTATGCATCAACATACCAAAACACAGCAATTAAAACATATACAGCGAGAAAATGATGGGAGGTTAGTCCAATATTCACAATTCAACATACCAGAACACAGCAAAAAATACTAAAACCCCCAGAGAACCCAAAAGATGGGAGGGGGATCCCCCCCAAATTCCCCAAAATTTAACATACCAAACACAGCAATTAATCATATACAGCCAAATAACAAATTTATGGATTTTTAGGGCCCTATTCAAAAATTTAACATTTCCCCAGAAAAAACAGAAATTAAAACATAAAAAACAAAAGACAAATGAGGGAGGTTTAAACCACTATTCCCCAATTCAACCCCTACCAGAACACACAAAAAAAACATATAAAAGCAAAAGACAAATGAAGGGGGGTGAAATCCCAAATATTTTACAATTTTAACATACCCCGTGAAGAGGGTAAAAAAAGTCATGGGTCCCGTTTTCTTTAAGGGCTCGGGGTTCTTCCCAAACAAACCCCAATTCGGTTTTATTTTTAGAACCTTGATTCAGCTCTATCAATCACTTTCATATCTGGTTCACTTAAAAAGATATGGTTTTACTACTCTCAAAGGGTTTACCCCGGACCCAAAGAATAAATTTGGCACGTATCTTAATCAACAGGTTTTCCCCGATACTTTTTCTATGGAAAAAGATCAAAAAAAACCCTACGATACTTAGAAAGTAAAATTTAAAAAAAAATTGGGGTCAAAAAAACAACTCACTTTTAAATAAAAAAATAGAAAAGTTTAAAAAATTTATTTAAAAAAAGGGTATTTTTCATGCCCCCCCAAACCTTAAAAGGGGATCAAAAAAGGACAAATTTTTCCGGCCAGAACGCATTTTTTCCTCGAGGGAAATAAGCTGAAAGGGAAGGGGTAAAAATAATAATTTTAAATTTACAAAAAAAAGGCTATGATTTCCAATTTTAAATTTGGGAAAAAATAGGGGAACGAAGTACAAAAAAAGTCAAAGAAAAGGAAATTGCACAGAAACCCTAAAAAGGGGAAAAAAAAAAAAATTTAAAATTTAAACCCTTTTGTGGAAAAAAATAAGATTTTTCATGCACCCCAAAAAAAAAAAAGGGGTAATCAATAAACCTGGAACATCACCAAAGTTCTGAAAAAAATTTTGGGCCCTTTTGTTTTAAAAAAACTCCCCAGAATGGTCTTTCCCAAAAGGACGTACACCAGGGATTAATTTTATGACTTTAATTTAAAAAAAACGGGGGGAAAAAAAAAAAGAAAAAAAAATTACATACACAAAAAAAAGGGAAAATTTTTCCCCCCCTCAATGTCAAAAACTGCCGTCATAATTAAAGGGGGCTAAATATACCATCCTACAAAGGGTTAAAACAATCCCTATAAAACATTTTATAAACCCGTGAATCTAAAAACGTTGTTTTTCAAAGTTGGGAAAAGTTTCCCTTTTCGGTTTTTCTTTACAAAAGGAAAAGGATAAAAACAAACCCAAAATGAGATTTAAAAGAACAAAGATAAGCAATTTAAATTTTTTTAAATAGAAAAAGGGAAAAAAGTAAAGGGAAAAATACCAAAAAGAAGGAAGAAAAAAAAGTATGGTGGGAAAAAACAAATAGCAAGACATTTTTTTTTAACAAAAACATAATATTCCGAACTCAGATGGTTGGTATTAGAGGGGATCAAAGGTAATAAAAAGAGAACAAATTTTAAAAAAAAACCCTTTTTAAGGGAAAAGGGTTACGTAGTTAAAAAAGGGTTCCAAAAAACCCCCCCCCCGGGGCTTTAAAGAGGAATTTTTAAAATTTTTAGTTTTTTTTTTAAAAAAGTTAAGCAGTGTTAAAGGGGTTAAAGTTTGTAACACATAAAAAGGGAAATAGGCGGAAAAAAGCGGGGCATACTTTACAAAGGGGGGCAGTTCCCCGAAAGGGGCATCCTGGCAACGCTCAGTCGGTCGTCCGAGCTGCTCCTCTGCTACCAAATGGAATTATAAGATAACATAAGGTATTTACCTGACTTCTCCCATTTGTTTTTTATCCAAAAAGGATTATTGAAGAAAGCAAACCCAGCTGCATCACAGATCTTATTCACTATTGCGTTCCTTGTGTCCAGGCTGTAATTTGAGTGCTCCTGCCCTATACTAATAAGTCCTGGTATATTGATGATAACCTTATCTACTCCAGACTCAATATCTGTTCAGTGTTTAAGCAGTTTATTTCTTGCACTGAATTTATCCTCTTCATGCCAACCTGAAGAGATTTGAGAAACAAGAATTTTTTTTTCTTCTCTCTGTGGTTCTGAATTGGTCTCTTTGGGTGACATGTATCATCGGGAGTTGCGCCTGTTTTCTGGTGAAAACGGCGCCTCACTGATCCGAATCCCCTGTCGGACGCAGTGATGCGGTGTTAGACGCAACCTCCGCCACTTTCGGATGCGCCTAACATGAAGGGACGTGCAATGGGCGCGGTGTGGGCGTTCTGGGGCGGGTCGCACCACATTCGAATCCTCCGAGGCATGCATAATCGCGGGTCGGCAAAGTGCGGCACATTGCAGCGCTCGACAGCTCCGACAGGCAGACCTAGTTGAATGTGGTCTAAATGAGCCGGAGGAGGCGAAGTGCAGCGAGAACGTAATGGAATGGGGCAAAATGTGCTCTAGGTCGACTGTTACAACAGTACACAGCTCAGCTCCGTGAGGCATGGAGTATGATTCCAAAAATCGCTTTTATAAGTGTGTAAAACATTATCAGAAAAAGAGCTCAAACCTTCTAAAAAAAATACATAAATAAAATCACTTTCCAAAAATCAAGAACGGCGCTACATCAGGAGTTAGGATCTTGGAAATTGCCGGGAAATACAGTAATTCAAATTCTGAAAGCTCTTCTCATTGGTCGGCATAAACCAGCCAATCAGAATACGAGCGACAATGAATTATTATAACCTATGGGGAAGTATTGACCAATCAAATGAAAAGGCGGGACAGTTCAAAATACAGTAAAAAAGGCTGAAAAGAGCTGATTGGTTGAACTAGCGGGGGTTTGGCTATCCTGGCCAATCAGAGCGCGAGCTACTTTGTCCCATGTAGTCTATGGCCAGATCGGGGCACTGAAATCTCAGCGCCGTGCGGCATGGAGTATTAGTAAATAAATCGTTTTTATTAAGTGTAAAACATTCTCTGTAAAAGAGCTAAAACCTTCTAAAAACATGCATCACTCAAATCACTAACAACGCGTGTGTCGCCGTCACCGGCGCTACATCAGGTATAGGGATATTAGAAATTGCCGGGAAATACAGTAATTCAAATTCTGTAAGCTCTTCTCATTGGCCGGCATAAACCAGCCAATCAGAATAGGAGCGACAGTGAACCATTATAACCTATGGAGTAGTATTGACGAATCAAATGAAAAGGCGGAACAGTTCAAAATACAGTAAAAAAGGCAGAAAAGAGCTGATTGGTTGAGACCAGGCGGCAGATATGAATCCACCAATCAGATGTAGTGCGTCTATTTTGAGTGGAGCAAGAAGGGCGCGATAGAAGGGCACCCTAAAAGTTATTACTGTCTATGGGAAATATTCTAGTACTGTGATTGGTTTGGGGGAAGCGGGGCTCGTCCTGCTTAGCCAATCAGCGGGTGAGCTACTTATCTCATAGAGTTCTATGGGGAAAAGAAATGCAGAGCGAGCTCTGTTTGTGATTGGCTAAGTTAAAAGAGGTGCGGTTATTTGGGCCAATGGGAGAGCGAGCGACACTCTTATGGGTATTCTAATGCAATCTATAATAAAACTGTACATGGCAGAAATCAAATGATAAGACTCACGAAGTTGTACCAATGTGTATATAAAATGAACAATAATATGGGGGTAATGAAAATAAACAAATAAATATGAATTCAATGAGTTTATTTTTATTTCTTTATTTTCGTTACACCCATATTATTGATCATTGACTAACGAAAATAAAGAAATAAAAATGAATTTGTTAACTTTTTTACCTAAGTAAATGACAAGTTTAAACCCTTAAAGCTCTGTAGCTTTGTGCATCACAAATTCTAAACCTCCAGCACTCATGTCACTGTAACAGAATTAGCTAGGAAAAACAGAGATAATACAGTCATATGAAAAAGTTTGGGCACCCCTATTAATCTAAATCATTTTTAGTTCTAAATATTTGGGTATTTGCAACAGCCATTTCATTTTGATATATCTAATAACTAATATTGCACATTTTGTGTTAGTACAATAAACCTCATTTCAATCCGGAAATATTACTGTGTCCATCAGTTATTAGATATACCAAATATTTAGAACTAAAAATGATTAAGATTAATAGGGGTGCCCAAACTTTTTCATATGACTGTATGTTAATCACTGTTTTAGAACCACCCACAGCCTGGCCAGTAAGTGTGAGTCTGAAGCTGCCTGTGGCTCTGCAAAACAAATACATTTTTAAAAATCAAACCATGGGCCCTTGGGCCTGCATCAACCATATGGTGGCATTTGTCTCTAGTGTCGGGTTATCCCTGAGTCAAGCACACCTGAAAATTCCTCTTCTGTTGGTAGCTAAGTAGAAGAAAGATTTTGTTTCGTCTAGTTCAGTATGTGCTTAATTCAAGTCATCCAGAAAGATGCCTTCAAGTCTTTCCAGCCCGTTCCCCTAACCCTTGGGACAAAACTTTAAAATTTAATTGTTTACTGATTTGCCCCCCACCTATGTTAGCGTTTACTTTTGGCCCAACGACATCGTCGAGGGCGATGTCGATATCATCGAAAAGATAGTCAGGTCGATAGAATTATGATCAAAGACCTTTAAAAGTCATGGAGAGAAAAAACCCCTTCATTCTTACACCCAAACAGGGCGGGAGAACGGAATTAATAGCCACAACAGTCAAAGGGGATCGTGCTACATCTTAGGCAACACACTGGGTTTTATAAAAGCCCAGAAAAAAATCACAGCCCATTCACTATCCCTTCTTTACCACACCGCCCCATAAACCACATCACCCACAAATTAAAAAAGTGCCAAAGGCGTATATTTAAACCCACATGTTACTTAAAACTGACATTGAAAATCCCTGTCCGGGCCACAGCATGACCCCAAAACCTGCATAAACCCCCAATTTAAAAATCCCGGAAAAAGATCTTTCAACCACCATTTTAGTTGAACTGACTTTGCTATCCCTGCCTGACCACAATGCCCTTTTAAACCGCATGCCCCCCAAAATAAAAAAGTGAAAAAAGGATCTTTCAAACAACTTTTTAGTTTCACTGACATTGACAACCTTTCCGGGGCCCAGCATGACCCGGGGCCCGGGAGTTACAGGGTGCATGAGAGCCCAGCGGGGCCCCGCATCTAAAAAACACGGTTAAAATGCCCGATGACGCAGCAAAAAAAAACTGCGTGCGAAGCAGAGTGGGGAAGGGGGAATGTGAGAACCCACCCTTTCCCCATACACAGTCAAGACCGGTACGCTTGCCCCTCCTATGAGGCAGACCCCAAATTTACTTCACAGGAATACTGGGGTTTAACGCTCCTTTCCACCAAGGCCTTTTTCTTGCATTTTTTTTCTCATTTTTACTCAACGGGTTGCGGAAATTGTCCTGTACTTTTTTCTCTTCCTGCCTAACTCCATTCCTCTGAATAAACCAAAATCTGGCAATTTTTCCTGTACCCCTTTGTACAATTTAGAGAATCTTTTACCACATTTTGACATTTCAATTTTTTAGAGTTTAATTCTAAAAACACATATTAAAAATCGGGGGGGGATCCCCCAGTCTTTGTTTCTCTTTTTTTAATTGTATTTTAAAGGTTTTTTCCCAAACAGAGATTGATACTAGTTTTTAAAACTCAAAAACAAGTCATTTTTTCAAATTGTGTCCCCTTAAAAGGTCCTAAATTTTTCCTTTTTCTGACAGCACCAACAACCTTGACCACTTTGGACAATTGTAAGAAAAAATGTCGTTAGAAACAACATTTTTTTTTAAATAGGGGCCGTAGTATAGCTCATTTTACAGAAAATCCCCCCAAAAATGCAAAGCATGACCCTTAAAAGCCACTTTGGACAATTTTGGAAGGGAAAAAAAGTCCGGGGTTTTAAAAACAACTTTTTTTTAAATGGGAAACCGTAAAATAGCTGCATGTCACAAAAAAAGCCCAAAAAAGTGAAAAAAACACGTACCCTGAAATGAAATTCGATAATAAAAGTATTTTTTGCCCACCTTTAAATTTCACCTGTGTGACTAAAAAATACTGAAATTCACTTTTTAAGGGGAAAGGGTGCCTAAAAGAACAAAGCTGTAGTGCGCCAAAGGGAAAAAACCCACGTACCCTGAAAATGTATTCAAAATTTAAAATTTAATTTTTTTGGCACCTAACAATTCCCATTGGGGAAACTACCCCAATTTTGCTGGTTTTAAAATTTTTAACTGCAAGGGCTCAATAAACAATCTGGACTGGGCAAAAGTGCAAAAAACAGGAAATCCAAATGTATTGGGAAAAAAAAAAAGGTTTTTTTTTTGGCACCCTATCAATTCACCTGTGGTGATTTAAACCAAATTTGCTGTTTTTTCACTTTTAATGAAAGGGTTCCTTAAAAAAACAAAGCGTAGTGCGAAAAAAGGGGAAAAAAACACTTCTTAAGGGTATTGGGGAAAAAAAAGGGTTTTTTTTAAACCTATCAACCGTGCTGACTAAAAAATTTGGCTGGATTCTAATTTAACTGCAAGGTGGAAATACCCAACAAAGCTGGAAGGGGAAAAATTAAAAAAAGAACACCAAACTGAAAGAATATGAAAATAAAAGTGGATTTTTTGCCCCCTAAAAAAGGGAGACCTGCAGTTACAGAAAAGATTTTGATCCTAATATAAAGTTAAAGGCTCCCCAAATACCCGGAAAATATTTCAATAAAAACGGGAAATAATCAAAGAAATTGCAGTGCAATGCCCAACACTAAGTTTTTGGTGAACTTAAATCCAGTTTTTCTTAAAGAGCTTGCGTTTTTCCGCATCGCGGCCCCCCCCCCCCCCCTCCCCTGCCCCCCTTTCATGCCCTTATAGGGGTAAAATGTTTCCTTTAAAATTCTCTACCTAACTACAAATAAAAAAAAAAATCTCTGATCCCCCCTAATTTGAAAAAGGATCACAGCTAATGGGAGACGCTTTCCTGTGAAAAATAAAAAAATTTCCTGAGAAATTTTGGAAGAGGGCAGACGAACGTCCCAACGGGAAAAATGAGACGCGGAAAAAGACACGATAAAGAACGGGAAGGGCGGGTTCTATTAAAAAGGGGAAAAGGTAAGGGCGTTTTCCAGCCAATGGGCAAGCTTACAAAATCCCAGTTTACTCGCACAACAAAAATTCTCCCCTGCTCTATTCGGGAAAGCTGATTTGCGGGCCCCCCAAAATAAACGGAAAGGAAAAACGAAAATGGCGCGACCCTTTAATAGATGTTTCAAAAGATTTTAAAAAAAATTTATCGAAAGTTTTAAAAATTTCAACAAAAAAAAACTGTGCCCCGATTTCAATTTTGTGGGAAAAAAATCGCTCAACACTACTCTTTTACCTATGGCCTTACTATCATTTGGTATCTCAAGGAAATATTTTGCATTAACCCCTTAACATCCCATGAAGACCATTTAACCTCTTAGATGAATGCTCCAGTCCTACCATGATAGTGTTCCAGTTCTTTGGGTGCTGTAAAAACTCACAAAAAAAAAGAAAAAGAAAAAAACCCAAAACCCCAAAACTGTGTACCCTTCTGAAATTTTTGTATTAATTTGTAATTTTAAAGCAAAGGGCTCCCCTTTTTTTGTTGTGCCCTCAAGCGGCACAACAAATTGTAGGCATACAACTCCCAAGGGGAAACAAAATCCAACAAATTTGGCACTGGAAAAGGGGCGGGCAGGGAGGAAAAAAGAACACAAAGTGCCAGAAGGTTAAAGGGGGTTTTATTTCCCCTTTGGGCAGACGGGGAAAAATCTTTTTTGGGCTCCCCCCCTGGATGATTTGTCAAATTTGGCAAAAACCAAACTTGTAGGCTTTTAAAAAAATCCTTTAAAATTTGTTTTTTAAAAAATTTTGTTTTTTTTTTTTTTTTTTTTTGGGTTTGGTTTTTGGGGGTCACAATGAAACCCCAAACCCAGTTTTGGGAAAAAATTTTATATAATGAAAAAATAAAGTTTGCAAGGAGCTTCTTTTTCCAGCCTAACCCAAAGGAAAAAAATGATTTTTGGGAAAATAAACCCTTAACCCCTTAACCGACCGCCCACCGGCTTTTGACGGCGGCCGGGGGCGGGTCGTTTTGTCCCGCAGGGGAAATCCTTTTTACCCTCGCTGCAGACATCGGGTTTGGGGGGCGCCCGGGGGCCGCAGCTGGCTGGGATTGGGGGGAAATACACAGCCCCGATCCCAAGCAGGCCCCGCAGGCTCGGGAAGCGGGGGGAAACCTCCGCAAACCCCATTTCTTTTAAAAACCCTTGAATTTCGGCGGTGCGTTACCGGGGGAGCGCAATCCAAAAGGGGTCCCCTGCTCTGTCGGGGGATCGGAACGCCCCCCTTTACCCACCGGGGCTTTTAGGGACCCGGGGGTGCAAAAGTCACTCTGGGGACCCAGAGTGGCCCCAGAGTTTTCTGTTTTAAGAAGCCAGTGATTTGGAAAGCACTGGGGGGCTGTCCCCAATCACTGGGCCCTTTTCAGACTGACCCCAGATAGCAAGTAAAAGCAAATAAAAAAAAGCTAAACAAAAACCCAATGTAAAAAAAAATTTAAAAAAAAATTTTAAAAAATTTTTCCCCTTTATGGGGGTCAAAAAAAAAGTACCAAAAAAAAAACCCTAAAAAATTTAAAAAAAAGAATAAAAAAAATAAATAAAAAAAATAAAAAAAAAATATATTAAAAAAAAATAATTTTTACATAAAAACACGCAACAAAAAAAACCCACACCCTAATTTTTGGGATCCACACGACCGAAAAAAACCCGTAGAAAATTTAAAAAAACTTATTAAGTGGGGGAAATGGGAATGGTTTAAAAAAAAAAAAATTAAAAAAAAAAAACAAAAATTTTTAAAAAAATAAAAAAAAAACTGCAAAAAATTTTTAAAAATGTACTTGAACTTTCCATTTAAAGTACAACTTGTCTCAATAAAACGAAGGCCCCATCCAACTGCGTCATTGGGAAAAAAAAAAAAAGTTTCAACCAAATGTTTAAACGCAAGGGGGCCAAAACTAAAAAAAAAGTTCATGGTCCTTAAATCCCTTTAACAGGCGTTCCCGGCCTTTTAAAGGGGTTTAAAAAGCATTTATTAACTAAAAAATACACAAGACCAAAATAAACCTCATAATGGTTTTAAAGAAACTTTTGCAGCAACGTGTTTCCCCAGTCCCGTTATTTCTGGGTTCATCCCGGCTTGAATGAATTGGGTCCCGTGAGAGGGGCTCTTAAAATTAAATGCACAAGGGGAGACTTTTAAGGGGAACTTTAAAATGGGCTAATCAATTCGTTTTACAGACTCTTTGGAACATTAATAAGACTTTTCTTTTCTTGGGCAAAAAATTGGGGAAAATTCCCAGACCTACAAGGGGCCCAAACCCCGAGGTTGTTTTTATTATCTAATTGAATTTTTCCCTTTTGTCTACTCAGTAAAGGTTCTAGGGGGAATTCTGGGTGATACATCAAGATATAAGCCCGGGAACTTTTTTTAAAAATTTTACGAGCACGGGTTTCCCACTTTTAAGTGCGGGAATACACCCGATATTATATATATAAATATATATATTAAATAAATATTAAAAAAATAATTTTGGGGGCTTTAGCGGCCTGGGGTCCCTGACTTCACGTGTTTTTAGGGAAGAAGGGGAGTATTCCAGGTGAAAATTTCCCGGGCTTTTTTGTTTTTTTTATTTTAAACAAACAAAGAAATTTCAAAAAGTGCCCAAAGGGCCCTGCACAAACACAAAAAAAAACAAAACGCCTGCCCCTCGGGCCTAAATAAACCCGAGGTCAGTTACGGGCAGTCTTCAAGTTCACCCTGCTGGGTTTTTCCCGCAGGACTCCACCCCAAAGGGTTGAAGGGAGCCAGGGGTTTTAACCACCTTTGCCCGCTTACCCCGCTGACTTTTATACTACCAGGTAAAACCCCGGAGTGGAGTTTATGGGGAAATGAGCACCCCACCCTGCCTATGCTCACTCCCAATTTAAAGGCCGACCCAGGAAAAGGGAAGCCATAAATAACCCTATTTTCCATGTTTTAAACCCTAATTTTGGGCATTCCCAAAAAAAGTCGACAACCCCATTGAAGTTTGGCCTTTCATTCCCCCAAAAAACTCCTTACCTTTGGGGCAAGGTTGTTTTACATTGAAAAAGGGGCAAACCAGGGCACGGCCGGGAAAGGGACACTTTCCAAAAGTACACCCCTTTCCGCTGTTTTCCACCTTTTCATTCCCCCCCCCCCTTCAAGAAACCCGGGGGGGAGCACCTTGTTCCCCCGAAACTATTTACCTAGAAAAGGGGTCTGCGTTTTCCCTTTTTTAAACCCTGGACGGGTTTTTG